>JAANSM010003908.1:0-12121 GCA_036850725.1 Orchesella villosa | reverse complement strand
CCCTTACACAACGCCAACGCCAACAAAACCATGCCAGTTGAATAACTTGGGATGATTATTCAAGCCTTTCGTAGTACTCGTCATAATTTTTTGTCGCTTCATCATTTCCCTTCATCTCTGTATTGTGGCCCATATTTCTTTGAAAGACCAAGGTTATATACCATTATAATTCTTCATGTTTTTCTCCATTTCCTTTATAGCATTCTTTACTTTTACTCATTATATGGACAAATATATATGTACATAACCGTTCCATCTATCATGACTGAAATTAAGTTCTTTAATTTTTTCCCAACTTTCAAGGGGTGGTCCTCCGGTACCCTACTGAGTCAAAATGCTATTTCATGTCACGAACCAAAAAAGTACTTAATTTTAAAAGTGGTGCTTGAAAAAATGGTGAGAGTTACTGCGTTGTTCCTCTGGTCTTTAAGTTTTTACTACTTGTCCCTTCTGTTCTTCTTGTGAAGGAGCTGTGTGTGTGTTCACCAGATTTTTTCTGAAACATTAGAGTGTTATTCGTAACACACAAAAAAGAATGGGAGCACACTTTATTTCTCGTTTCATTTTTTGTTGTTTTAATGCTCAGTTCACGTCACTGAAACGAGACGCATTGAGCAAACATAATGACTCTAGGCTATATACACACTAGCTTGACAAGACAAGGCTACTAGAATCTACAAATTTTTTATGAGCCTTTAGTTTACTTTAGTAGCACGGCGGACGGAGGTTACTCAACGCGAAAGTAATTACGTATTTAGCAGCATAACATCAACTACAACGACGCAACCATAAAACGCTAACATAACGGCGACATTGCCGCAATTATATCTCATTTTCACAGGGCACGATAAAAGTCATTAAAATCATTTAGACATTATAGTACATGTATGCTGGTGTGTGGTGTGGGGGCCGTTGGTCGTGGAAAATTATTCAAAAAGATTTTTTTAATTGCTCCATATTACAACATTATTATCACGAGCAAATTTTTCCTCAAAAAAATAATCAGTTGGTGATTATTGAAGCTCTGCCAAAGAGGTTGTCGACTGTTCGTTAACTATGACCTTCTTTTTCGGTGGAGAAAGCAGATTAAGCTTTCACTCGAAATGCAAAAGGAGGTTTACTAAAAAGTAAACTTGGTTTTGCATCACATGTAGCCATAAAATAAGTAAAGTCTACTTTTAATATTGACATTTCAGTATCGAGCTTACGGCTCTCTTTTTCTTCCTGTGACTTTTGTCAATATCACATGAGAAAATGATTAATGGTTTGTTTTAATACATAAATCTTAGCACGCAATGAATAGTTTTTCACTTTTTTTTCCTACCACGTTGATTACAGAATCATGTCTAAACTTTCTTGAACAAAAAATATACCTTTTTTTATAATTCAAAACTTTTGTATATATAAAACCTTCAAAACTGGAAATTGTATGGTGGAGTTTCAGTTGTTGGAAATACACATCATTATATTTTCTATCACTGTACTGGAGCTGGGANTTTATAATTCAAAACTTTTGTATATATAAAACCTTCAAAACTGGAAATTGTATGGTGGAGTTTCAGTTGTTGGAAATACACATCATTATATTTTCTATCACTGTACTGGAGCTGGGAATAATGGTGGGTCCCTGTCAATTTTCTACCCGTGTTTACATGAAACATGCAATGCTATTATTATTCTTCAACCTTCTCTCCCATTTTTGCTTGAATTATAATTACACGGTAAGATTTGCAGGTATTTTGTGTACAGTATTTAGGCATTTTTACATTAGGGGAACGCATATATGCCATGCCATAACATTTTAATATCCGGTGCCGACACCACTGAATTGTGAATATAAAAGAAAATACAATGGTTGATGGTGGTATTGGAAACTTTTTGAATATCCATTTCCCTTCGAAGTTAAAGTCGCCGTGTGCTGTTTGAAATGGATATAAGTATGTAATATATGCTTAAATATATATTTATATACCTTTCTGGTTAAACGAAATAACAGCATAGTTTGACAGTAATTGGAACCAGGAGTTAGAATATGGTTATTACAGGTACTCCGTATCAATTTAACAATGGAAAAGTATAGAGGGCTTTGATTTCTACAAATAAAAATGAAAACCGTTTTCTTGTGCCATATTGATATTACATTCATATAACGTATACCTATATGTTAACCTACCCATATCATATTGGTATTTTATTCTGAGAATGAATTTTTACTTTGGTAGAAGATTTGTTAAAAATCACATTTACATCAAGTTTTACACTTAAGGTAAGAGCTGCTGGCATATGCGTGATAGTTATTTTTCTCCTTGTTTTCCAATCCTAAGCCGTAGAGGTTTTTATACTCTGTGACTTAAGGGAATATACTTATTATGTACGTGTATATGAAAGAAAAGCAATTTTTTCTTGATTTGTTTGTATGTATGCAAATGCCATCTAAAAGATTGTGTGATTCAAGTGGAGTAAGTTGGTTTTGGAGTGAGTGAACTTGTGCAAAGGAAAAAATCCCTCTAGTCGGCTTCCATTCATAATGAAATGAGGAATATGTCATGCCGCTACTCTGATATGGAATCGAGAAAACGCAAAAGGAAAAGTGGATTCATTATCAAGTCTGAGCACATTTCATATTATTCATATGCGTATTTTCATAATAATAGTGAGAGCGGGATTGGATATTTCTTGCACGTTTTCATTTTCCTCTTCTCTCTCATTCCACATCATATCATATCTTGAGCCTAACTAGGGAATATAGGGATCCGCACAAGCATATATGCAGAGCATTAGAGAAAAGGCAAGAGAAATATATATAATCGTGAATTGGAGACACGCACCCAAAATTTTCATATCTTTTTTTTGTTGTTTATTCTATTCTTCAGCTTTGTTACGCACATTTATAGTTTGTCGTCTGTGTCCTGTGAAACCCAAAAACTTCATTATGCTCCATGTTCAAACGGTAAAACCTTGAGAGAGAAGTTTTTTCTTTGGTTCTCTCTTTGAGTGTTCCGAAGTGAAAATGAGAATTATCAAAATGATATCAGTTGAGAGAGTGAAAAGTAAATCAAAAGAAAAACCTTTCCCATTTTCATGCTGCATTACATACAAACAATACATTTTGAGATAGGAAAAAGGGCCGCGAGAAAAGTAATATGCAAAGTATTAAGAATTTTACATTTTACCTCCCTTTGCTTCTCTCACCAAAGAACAAAGACAAAAGGTGTTGTTGATTTGATTCTGTGTTGAAATGAAGTTTTTCACAAGAGCTCCAACTCTCAACTCTCCTAACAACTATGCTTTTATATTTTTTTGTTTAACCACACCACTTCCACATCCACACCAATTTCAAAGAGTTAAATATAGAAGGTGGTGAAAGGACAATATAACGGAGTAGCACGTGCTGCTATATATATATAGCTAACCTGACTCAATTTAAGCGCTTTCATCCAGCCGAGAGTTTTTGCTCTTTGTATTAATAATGAGGCTTGTGACAACTACTACCTTTTTTGACTGGAGTGTGATGATAAATAAATATAAATGGGAGAAGGAGAGAGAGAGAGAAAGCGAGTGCATTGTATGAATTGTATCCCCTTTAGTTTACTTTTACTTCCCTCGCCTTTTCCCTCGTCTCTCTGTCCACGGGACTGTCGCTTTCTCTCCTGTTTTCTCTCTCGTTTAAACGATATCACATGAGAGCAAACACTGCTGGAGAAAAGTGCATTTTTATGAAAAACGCTAACTAGCTTGCCGTCGCATACTGCAGTTAAAATTGTTCTACCTCTGCCTCCTATTGCTATCCCGTCTCCCGTCGTTGGTCTTCAGCCTTCATCCCTATTTTCCTGAAGGCTACTGCACAGCAAACAATTCATAAATTAGTAATGTTTTTCCCCCTTATTCAAACTAATTTTCGTTAGTGTTTCGTTGCCTTATTAAACTACTACCACAACAAAAAGCGTGAATAGTGTGCGTAGGACAGAACTTGTTTGCTCTCACTTTGAAGCATTTCAGTTGACAAAACTGATGTTGTGTTTGTGTTTAAGCTCCTGCTGTTATTGTTGATATCATATCACATGCTAGTTGTAACCTTCGCCGTGTGTTTTACTCGCTTTCAAAATGTTTGCTTTTCTTAATGGCACACGAGGCATGAGGCATTGCGTATTGTCCTTACACGCTTCATAGCATATACGCCATAATGCCATATATATACGCATACCAACGCAACGTCCAGTTCAGAATATCCGGATTTTCCAGTCTCTCAGGCTGTCTCGAGTACAAAGACCTTTTTAGTTGATGCTGGCTCTACTTATGGGAATGGAAAGCGTGTATAAATAGAATACACCTATTTAGACAATATGAGTTTAGGTATTTCGCATGCAGCTCAAGTGCACATTTATTATGTAATGTTATATGCAGAGTGTGTGAGTCTAGTTCGAAGGGAAAAGCACCATAGTCACTATTCCCTTGTTTCTTTTCTTTCTACAAGTCTCTGGACTTGTTTTTGTCCAAGTGGACTATGGAAAGCACAAGGATACTATAGCTATAGCTTCACTCTCATAAATTATTGGAATTTTTGACATTTTCTTCGGAATACTATGTGTACACCTATAGTTCCTAGTAGCTAGTTATGGTTTTCACTAACTAAACTATGGCGAGCCCATATTTATTCTTCCACACACGCGAAAAAGTGGTGTCTCTTTAAACGATGACTGCCACAAAAGTTATGGCCGAAATGGCCAAAAGTATACATAAAATATAGTTGGCTCATGAAACTAGACAAGACCAACATATTATGATTCATGTTGCAAACAAAGTAGTGGTAGTGGTAGTCATCGCGTCGTTGAACTGAACCGCTACTATATCCAGTACACGGGGAGTTTCTTGCATGACACTTTACTTTCTTTCTTGTGTCCGTGTGTGTATACAATTCATGAGAACGTCGTCGTTTCGTACGATACTACATGAATATGATAGTGGTATATAATAGATGTATTTTACTTAATAAGTCAATATATAGACAAAATATGCAAGTACAACTTGACTAAACTAACTTTTTGCCCGTGCTATTTGAGTAAAAGCAACCTCTCGTTTTCCTCTTTCATTCCTCTCATGTATCATCCAAAAAAATGAAGAGAAAAAAGTGCAGCTGAGCTGAGAACATTTTTATTTTGTTCCTTCATGAGGAAACCAAGAGAAAGAAAGAAAAATATATTACATGACACAGTGTAGCTTACACTTTGTTGGCTTTCCTGGAGTATCCCCCTGTCATATCTTGGTCCTCTCTTTCTCTCTCTCTTACACAATTTTACACACATTCACTTGAGCTATTGCATTTATCATCTAAATAAAAATATGGTAGAGTGGGGAGATGCAATTTTTTCATGTAAATTGCCATTCACTTCTCCACTAAAAACATCAACTGCTCCATTCAATATATTTCCTTGTTGATAGAATATAAAAATATAATAGACAAATAAAAAATGGTGGACAATTTATTACTTGTATAAAATGTTTAGCTTTTCGCGCATACTCACACTTGTCATCCGCATGCAAAAATTTTAATATAAATTACATTCCCACATGTTAGTATTTTCCCAGTTTGCACATCCTCATCAAATTTTTTCTGGAAGATTCGCAATCTACTATATATAAGTTTTGCTTGCCCTTTGCTTAATGTAAAAGTATAGAGGATGGAGAATAAGAGGAAAAGTACAGTGATGCAAATGTAGTAAATCATTTTCTCTATTCTCTCTTTTATAATGCTTGTCACTTCTCATAAAATAGAGTAAAACACACGTTTTTATGTACATAATTACATGCATGCATGGATTCAAAAGATGAGCTGAGACTTGGTTAGGAAAAGGAAAGCAAAAATAATAAAAAATGAAGCAGGGTAGAGAAGTGAGAGAGAGAGAATAAGGCATATTAAATATGGTGTGTATGAAGAGGAAGACAAGAGAACAAAGTATTTTGTAGTTGAATGCACACATGCAGCGGCAAGTTGGAGTGAACATGCTGATGAACAAAGCCTTTTTCTTCGTCGTGTTGTCTCCCACGAAAAGAAAAGAACATCATTATTATGATTATTGTGAGCGTCTATTATATCCATCATCTAAGATTATTAAAAGGATATAATATATAATGTGACAAGGACAACAAAAACCAGAATCTGTATCCTTTTGTTGTAATATATAAAAGTTATGTACCTTCTTCTCTGCTAGACAATTTTCAAAGCGGTGAAAGCAACAGCATGCTCCTCGTTTTCTTCTTTTTTCCAAAAAAAATTAATAATCGCTGTCGCGTTTTTCTCTCTTTTGAAGCACGTTTATGAAACAACAGTGGAGCCGAGTCGTGTATATTATCTTCTTTTTACTCCGTCTTCCGGGAAGGGAGCCCAGACTTTAAATGTTTTTAGAGGATTTCTTAAGAAAAAGGAGAAAGACAAGAAGATAAGCGTGCAATCAAGTAGCATATATACAAGAGAAGAAGTTGAAGGGCATGCTACGTTTCTCTGGCGCTTCTGTTTCATAATGTCATCTTCCGTTGTAAAATGTCCAACGAGTCATCATCATCATGATCCTCTTGGCCAAAATAAGCATCACTTAAATTCCTTCTGAAGCAAAATGTGGAGTATACAAACCTTTCTCTTTATGGCAGTACCATTTCCTACATTGAAAGGGTAAAACTTGCTCACAGTAAACCCGTCTTCTCCACGTGTGGTGCAACTGCGTGTATATATAGTGTTTAGTCTGTATATTATTTTATTTGCTATATATATCTTTATTGTATAATGGTCCACTTTTAAGTTCCTTTCTCATTTTGTTAGTGGTAGTTCATATAAGCTGGCATCAAAATATTCTTCCGTGTTCCTCTTTCCCAACGCAAAACGCATTTCACTTCACGAGGACAGGGAATGAGCAGCGAATTTGTGTAAAGACCTCTAGCGCAGCAGGACATTTGCACTTTTTACTTTTCTCTATTCGCCTGGTTGGATCTGCTTCTTCTACCACTTCTTCATCTTAACTTACTCCCTTGAGTTTTTATGTATGCATAGAAAAAGGGTTCAGAATGCATTTCATACTTTTCAAGTTTTGTGAAACTCGAACGTACACACTATATATGCTCATCTAATGCTGCAAGAAACCAGAAAATATTCTTGGGCAAGATTTTTCCAGTGTGATGACGATGATGATGATGGCTAGTCTTGTTAGAGAGGCTACTAATGCTAACAGGATATCTGGAGACCATCAAAGCTTAAAGCATTTTCTGCTTTCCTCCACCACTAAAAACTTTCTTCTTTCTGGGGTATATTATATAGTAGCAAATATATAACTCTATACAACCAACACCCATAAACTCTCCGGCGATACAAAACGTATAATGCTGTAACTAAAAAGCAGTAAAAAAGGAGTGAATGAGTGGTTTGCGTTTTTTAGAGAGGAGGTAAAGGACATACAATAACACATATAGAACAGCAAAGCATACATCAAAAATGTGTTTTTCATGTGTTCTCATTCCTCCCTTTGTAATATACACGCAAGTATTTATGTACGTATCTACACTATCTACAACGCAACGGCTAGAAAAGATGTATGATGATCCCCTTCCCACTTTGGATATGGTGTAGGAAGGTGGTATAAACAAGATCTCGCTCACTCACTTACTTTTTCTACTCCATCTACATTTACACACACAAAACGTTAATAATGTCACCCATAAAATGAATCTGGATAGATAAGGCTATTACTACAACTGGAAATGGCCTCTACCACACACACAGCACCACATCAACTTACTTATTATTTTCTTGGTCTTCTTTTCTGTGGTAAACTCACACGTTAGGAGAGGAAAAGGACTCTTTAGTTGTCTCCCTCACTCTCTCTCTCTCGTCTTGTGGAAATCCCTGGGTGGTACTGTGACTACTTCTTGTCGCCCTGAGCCACATTCCTTATGCTTACTTAACTTACAAAAGCAAAGGCTTTCTCACAATCACAATCAGTAGTAGTCCTTTATAAATGTAACATATAGAGGATATATATATTTACACATATTCGTAGGTCGATCTATATTACAATAAAGATGATTCCTTTTCTTTCATAAGCCATTATAATATGTTCCTCTTCCGCAAAAATGGGTGGGAACTCGAAATGGAAGGATAGAATAAAAAGGAGAAGATAGTCATCATGAAAGACTAGTGCTTGCCATAAGAATCATCACTTGGTTGCACTTTTCACTTTAACAAACAAGCAAAAAAGGAAACTACTGCATATTGTCCCATTACTTTTTCTTCCCTTTCACTATTGGAAAAACACGTGAAAATGTCGGCTGTCTTCTACAGCCAATAAAGTTTCGCTTGATCGCCCATCATCATCATTATGATCATCGTTGTTACATATAGAATTGTCCCATATAAGTACGTATATAAGGCTATACTTATGCTAACAGTTTCAACACTTTCATCCACGATAAAAGTATTCATATGGCTTAAACCCACCCGTCATTATGAGTATCATCATTGTCACCATTTTTCCAATCTGTTTCTGTAAAGGTCGATCACGTCATAAAATAGCCAACCCAAAAGAAAAAGTTTGGCTATTTTGCCCTCCTCTAAGTTCATCCTTGTCAAATTAGACAGAAATATGATGAAAATAAATAATTCTTTTCCAAAGAAAAACTTCGCGGTTCAATGCATTAATATCTTTAGTCCTGGTGTTAAATAATGAGAAGGAAATGCGCAGTAAAGATGAGATGAGTATGAAGCCAATTGTGGCTCCGAAGAGGCTAGTGACCCTGCAAAAGGATGAGCCCAATTAAAACAATGAACACACGACGTGGGTACCATATTACGTTCTAAAATTTGATAAGTGTTGTAAGTAATCATGAAGATGTGAATGGCGATGTTCCAAAAGTATGTATGCACATAGTAAATATGGAAGAGTTCAACTTTTTGTTAGCTCATCTTAAATTTTTTTTATTGCCGTTCCCTTTCATTTTCTTGCTTTCAAGTGATGTGAATTGTGAAATGTAAAGGCATACAAAAGGATTTTAGGCTATATAATGTTTTTTCTAGTAAGGCAGGGTCGGATTTCTGTTCATTATACTCGTACATTTCTCGTGTCTTCTGTTCCTATGCAAATGTATGTTGAATATACATAAAGTTTCTCCTATTTTTACTACTACTGTAAGCCAAAGTGTGCATTTAGTGTGAGAAGACATAAGTAGTATTGGAGACAAATCCCTCATCCCCATTAATATAATTTACTGTGAATTTCTGGTAACGAAAAAGGGAAACGAGGAGAATACAACGGAGAAGAGCAAAAGAGAGAAAGAATTTTATACTTACTTTCCTCTCTTCCTCTTCTTCTATGTTATTAAACAAAGCAGAATGGTGGAGCATTTTTAGTTGGTTTGATACTTGGTCTTGGTAGTGTGTTAGGTACGTAAAAAGAAAGAGCAAAAAATATAGAATAGGTAAGCGAAATCATCACTGCTCCTCATAAAATATGCATGGTTCTCGGAAGGATTTCAAGGATTTATTTCATTTCTTCCCAGACCGGAGAAAGAGAGGGAAAAGTATAATATAAAGCTTTTTTTCTTGAGGATTCATAGTTGTCTTGAGAGAAAAGGAAAAAACTGAAGCTTTCCACTTATATAGTGTATATTATGTTGTACTTCTAGATTTTTCTTGTGATACATATAGAAATGGGGGAGAATAACACATTTTATTTTCTTTCACTTTTTATATAACAACAAGAGAAGGGAAAAATCATATAGTCAGCATGACTGCTCTCTCGGCTGGTATCCTCTCCAGCATGCTGGAGGGAGGTTGATGATGTTCCATCCGGAAATGGAGCAGTGGAGCACTGGGATTCTTCATGAGCATTGCAATTCACTACTATGATGATGATGATGATATGTATGTAATATTTGCCAGTGGCAGTGGTAGTTTTGTATAGAAAATTCTTTTGCGTAAACTTGCTTTCACTCTAGACAATAGTTGATATTATGAGAGTTGACTCAAAATCTAGCTGAGCGAAACTTGTTCACAAATTTTTATGCATGGAACGAATGGTCGTCGTATATATATGAGTTGAGTTGAGAGGGAGAAGCACACAATTGTAATTGTAATACTGTCGCACTTTCACATTACATGCACGTCATGTCACACGGAAAAGCGATGGATATGCATGCAATATTACCATGTAGTCTTCTATCAGCCCATTTCATTGTTAAATATTGCTAAGCCAGCTTGGACGTTTCTTTTTTATGAGAGTGGATGGATTGTGTGATATGTGCTCTTCTTGTTTTAACTTTTTCGCCTTCTTTTCGAGACTATGAGCCAACATAAGTATATAGTAATATATACTGGGGAGAATGAATGAGTGAGTGAAAAGTATTTGGAACATGTAGTTGGAAAAGTCATCACGTTTTCCCTCCACTGAAATGAAATGAGATTCCCATACACGATTTCTCCCTAGAATTTTTCTCATTTGATGTACACACCAAGGCAATATAAAATGAGGAGTCTTCTCTACGAAAATGTTTTCAAACTCGTATATTATTAGTATTGCAAAATACTTTATAGCTCCTCATACTCAAAAACATTTTTAATGCTGGCTGTTGGTCTCCCTCCTGTGGTATGTAGTTAATTCACTTTCTCTCTGGGTGAAATAAGATGAAGATAAAGTAAGCAAACCATGTGAATGTAAAAACTTGTTTTTTACTGTTGAAACTACGGATATTCCATGAAATTTGTGATCAAATTCAAGAAAGCTATATGTAAAATTCAGAACAGTAAACAAAACGTTGAATTTACGTGAGCAAAAACAAAAAATGAAACTCGAAATAAGGCCCAACTGGTTGTTCCATTTTTCATAAAATTAATGAGCTGGTGAATAATAAAATAGGATGTAAGCAAACGATAGGAATATGGAGGGCGAAGGGGAAGCTTTAGTATTTGCATTGGCATCACGACAATTATCTACTTCCCGTTTAACGGCCAGCAAAAATGTAAATCAGTTGCTGAGGCTAGCACCATTTGTGAGAACTGTTGTGTTATATAATACACCCTCACAAAAAAAGTTTACAGTGGTTCATAATCGTGTACTTATGTACCTACATGATATTCTTATTATAGATGCATATTATAGATAAATAAAACTTGCATGGAGGATGTGGAAGGGGAAAAGGCAATAGTCATAATCATAATAATAATAATCCGATGAAAGTAAGCAAAAAAGCTGAGACTCATTGCTCTGAACTCTACACACATATATCTATATAAAACTTCAACCATAGAATTATTATGATGTGTGCAAAGTCGTGTGATGTAAAAGAGGCTAAATTTTTTTTCTGTTACGTTCCCTTGCTCTACATAATCCTTGGGACATCAACATCAAGACGAGACGCCATGCCACAACAAACAAGAATAAATTGAAAATTTGCATGTATACTTTAGATCATTTTCCACTACCACTACTCCTTCTACTTCCTTTTACCTTCCACTAGATTACCCAAGCTTTAGGGGTAAAAACGAAACTTTTCCCATGCACATACTAAACTACATAGCCATCACCATCATCAGCAACATCGACAAAAGTGATTGGGGAAGTTTTCCACAGGGAATTTGCATATTATTCATGAACAGCACGCTTTCATAGAATAATGCGTTCCAAATCATAATATTTGATATATACTTTTATGTATTTCCAACTAACTTTAAGTATAACTGACAGAAGAGAAAGGGATGAGGAAGAATAGTTAGTTAAGGCGCATATATATAGTACATCCTTTCAAAACGATGATAATCGCAGGGGGCATTCTATAAACCAATTTCATGCATGTCTGCGTGAAAAAATCAGCCAACTGAGGTTAATCGAATTATGCAGATTTTTTTACACTGCAGCAGGTGTGCTTGCACTTGAAAGGAAAGCTTATTTTCTCCACCTTTTAGGATATTTTTTCCACCCAAACTAATCCTGTAAATGAGTCCAAGAACGTGAAAATAATTGTCTTCACCTAAGCATGTTTCCCACCGTTGAAAGCTAAAGCTTAAGCCAACCGAACCCAAGAGCCAACCGCTGAGTATTAAACGCAGTATAAATAATGATGATGTGTTTTGTGCATACAAAAA
>JAANSM010003907.1:0-12122 GCA_036850725.1 Orchesella villosa | reverse complement strand
TAATTTTCATCGTCAAGTTTCATCCCACTCCATTGAAGCTTTATGAGTAACACCTCCGCAGGAAACAATTGAGCTATTAAATCTTAGTTCCTTCAATAATAATCTCATTAATTACTACCCAAGTTAAGACAAACAAAAGACAAGGAAAGGGAGTGCTACCTAAAACTTGAAAAGATATTATATGTGCTTGACAAGAAACATATGTGCTCGGTCATTATTATTATTAGTGTAATAATTATTACGAAGACTTGCCTTTTAAAGAGCAAAGATGAAGGGAGTTTATGCTCTGTATACATGGAGCAGCAGCCCAGACCTACAAACATTGTATGTACAAAGGCTTCTTTTTACATGGATCAGCCTTGGGTGGGCGAAGCATATGGCAAATACTTATCATCAGGCCATCATAAATAACACTCAAGCTTCGCATGTTTGAAAAGAATTGCCGAAATGTTGTTTCTTCTTTCCAGGGTACTTCTCTTTATGAATGCTTTAAATGTCTGTCGCAAAGTCAAATACACACATTCATTACTGAGTAACAGTGCTGTAAACTTGAAATACATCATTCTTCGATACCTATTTGTCCGTTTCCCTAATACTCTTCTTAAATAAGACGTAGCAAAAGTTTCTTACATATGCATAAAAAATATATTGGTTGATTTTGTATCAAATATCTGCAGTTTATTCTCAAAATTATTATGCTATTGGCAATATAAAACGTTACTTGCGATTAGGTACGCACTTTCATTTCGTATATTTATTCCTTATCTACAATATAATGTAATAACCGTCACCGTTCATTAAATTCACTTTTAATATCAAAACATGCGCTCTTTCTCCCTATTAACAAAACTGACATAAAGTTACATTTCTCCTATAAAAAATGGCAGGAGAAATGTTGGTCTTCTTCATGTACCATGTAATTTATATCTGTCTAGATAAAAATTACATTTTTTTATGTTTCAATTTTATTCCCTTTATGATTGTAACAACGTCCCCTGTAGAAAATCAGTGCACAATGGTAAATTTACGTAGGTAAACACTTTCCGTTTTTCGCCTACACGTAAAATGTCTTCTTGAGTGTGTATAGGCATTTTGTGATGTAAGTAAAACGATCCATTCGTATTTTATAGGATAATTGTAAATTTATGCGTTGTATTTCGCCGTAGAGCAAACATCATTCTTACATTAAAATGTGAAGTGCCTCCTATAATTTGAATACTCAAAGAGCTTATTGTTGCACCTGAGAACTTTTCTCGTGCAGATTGTGTCTTGTTAATTGTAGCGCTATTGTTAATTTGCATTGAAATGGCTGTGAACGGAAACTAAGATTTCATTTCTTGCACTAATAGTTTTTCATATGGTTTTGGCACACTTTTTTGCCCTCCCGCTTGCACTTCTATATAAGTACTTACACTGCAGATTGCAATAGGCACATACTATATATTATCTACGTACAATGTTACATTGTATCTCATCTCACTAGTTCGCCTGATATGGTTTGAGGGCACAATAAGTGGTAAGTTAAAAGTGGTTGCTAACTGTATGCCGTAAATCTTATCACTTTTACTGGTATTACAATCATTTACAAGTTTTGCTTACTGTATCAAGCTGTTGGAGAGCAAATTGTGTGGGTTGGAGGAGGTTGGTTGGAGTGATTTGATTGAATTCTTTTTGCAGAAGTTCAGCCACAAAAGCGAGAATATTATATTTGCATGCTCACAATTTATGATACTCTAGCAGTTTTCAATATCATTTGTTGACTAAACTCTATTGAGCAAGTTATTTTCACACATTTACTTTTTGGGGAACGGAAGCCCTCAGGGGGGTTTTTTATATAGTTGTATTTAGTAATTTTTTTAAGCACTCAATATGTTACGAAAAAATACATACATGTACGTAGGTACGTAGGTATATATATCAAGTGCTCTTCTTTGCTAATGCGCTCAGCTTATTCAGAGATAAAAAAAGCGATAAAGGTTGTACAAAGGGATGCGAAATTTCCCATTAAACAACTTGTAACTCATATATGTGCATTTTATGGTGAATTTCTTTTGAACCACTCACGCTCATTTAATGAATGACTGCAAAAAGTGAAGAAGAAGAAGAAAAGTGTGCGATATGTAGTTGGCGATTGTCCTGATTTTATATTTGTTATCGTAACTTCTCAAACAACCTCATAGAGCGATGAAATTACATGGTTTACCTTGCTCTTGATTATCATACAAGTATCTGCCACAGAAGAAAGTAAACATTCGAAGAAGAAGTAATCAAGTACAGAACGGCAAAGGTCAAGACAAGAATCTTGAAATTCGAGAACTTGCTCTTGAAGTCACAATACAATAATTCCGCCAGTTTGTCAGCGGATTGTACGATATACATACTTTTATAGTATGTAAATAAATGTGTATAATACTCTCTAGAAATAAAATGGTCTGTGAAGCAAATTGAGTTTGGCACATTGTATTTTCGGCTTTTGGCAATAGTGGCAATACAGCTTTTCCTCACAATCTTTAAGAATCTTCATGACTTAAGTGGAACAGTTATTGCAGTACAAACTTTCAACGATTTCAAAAAATATTTTTATTTTAAAAACTCGGTCGCTCAGTTGGAACTTTTTAATGCTATTTTAGCAAATTTTTATGCATCAGTTCTCCCTCCGCTTTTATCGAATTCATTGATAAATTGCTGTACAATTCAACTACTTATTGATATCAGAAACAAAATTTATCATGGTAATGAGCTACTCCGTTTGATCCCAAAGCTTTTGATCTTACATGCTTTACGGCATGCATGTGTAAAATTACGTTTTGCAGACGAGCTATGAAAATGGTAGCTTTGTATAGTTCAATCCACCACCATTTTTTAGTTATACTGTTTGTATACTTAAGCTATATCTGGCTGATAAAGCATAAATGATCTCTGTTATGAAGTAGAGCTGAAGTAACATTGTAATAAGTATATACATACAATCACAGGAAACTTGAAGACTTTTACTTCAAAATTGTCAGTTTTCTTGCAAGAATTTTTGCCTTTGAAGTTTGTTGATCTTAGCAGTTACGGATGGAATGCAAAAAGGATATGGGGATGGAATATGAAAGCAAAAAAGTGGAGAATTATCCATACATTCTTTGCGTACATGCATAAGTAAGCATACAAGCAACTTGGTTTCGTTCATACAAAGAATTCCGCTCACTTGAGAATGCTTTTTGGTGGAAGTAGAAAAGTAGCTGGAATGATGAAGGCGCCGTCTTGACTCCTTCGTGCTGAGTATATGGCAACTGGATCTTTTGCATGGTTGGTTAGTTTCTCTCCCAAATAAGTTTATGCCTCAAGTGGAGTATACTTATTCGTATCTACACAAGATGCCATATACCTAACTAGTACAAGTTACTTGCGCTCCCTCGATCATTTATTTTACTGAAGCCATGTTCGTCGTTGGCTTTTGCTGGTTCCATAATAATGCACTATATATTCACATACAGTGTATATATGCATGTACATGGAATTGCTGCAGAATAATGGAAGAAACGGACAAACTAATGTACATGCCATGATTCAAAAACATTTCTGACATTATAATGGTGCTGATGGTTGCAATACGGGAGAGATATGTGGATGTAAAAGCTTCGTTTTTATAAAGAATTGGTCCTCCGAGCTATTCTGCCAGTCCACTGAACTTCCCACAAACTCCACTTTGACTAGTAGAGATGTTTTTTTTTCAAAATTCATTTATTCGCTTCAGGAAAAACAATGTAACAGAATGAGCACATATTTATAGTAAGCATGTGCGCAAGATGCCCGCGGAACTCTGCTGGAGCACTAAAAAGGGTCATAATCTTTCTGAATACCACTGCTAAAAAAGTAGCCCAAATGATTGTCCAATATTATAGGCAATATGGTAGGAGAAGACGTTGGAACGATTATGAATGACTGCGTTTTTGAGTAATGTGTATGGGCGACTTGTATACTTTTGTTATGTTTCTAAAGTCCTTTCCTAGAGACAAACTGAGCTCGTGTATCTTTTTGAATCCTGTTCATCCTTTCATCTGCTTTGATTGATATTGCCTAAAACCTTAAATCATTAAATGACGTATAGGGTTCTGTTGTGTGACATGCTTCTATCGTAATTACAGTGGACTTGCAAGTGGTCCCCTCTTACTTCAATGTAACACGAAATTGTAATCATTCTACGCATTGTAGCATCCTCATTTAACAGCGAAGCATAACAAAATAACGATTTTTCGTCATAATACGGAATACAGAATAATTTGAGTGTACAATACAGGAAATACTTGGTGTGAACCACAATATCATCACCCAGCTCAGCTCCCTTTTGTGGTAATAATCTGAATTTCACTGATAAGATTTGGAATACGGCGTGATTGGTTAGACTCATATCAGCCAACTTGTCTAGCTCCGAATTGAGCGAAAACGAATGTTTCTCTGTGGTATCACAGTCAGTGCATTCTGAAATTAAAGCTGGTGATGATGATGATGTTGATCGTTCTTGACATTTCCTTTCTAAATAAGTCAGCAAGCACATACATAAGCGAGCTTTTTTTGAGTTTCGCTCGATCTCCCTTCTATTAAACCTATCTAGCCATAAAAACAGCTATAAAAATGTTGAAACGGGATGACATAGACCCTTCGTCGTTATTCTTAGCTGTAGTAAACAACTCTCTTTTTTTGGTATAAAAACAAACTTCATGTGTGTAGATAGCAGTAGAGAAGAGCTCAAAATTACGATTGGGATGACATAGACCCTTCGTCGTTATTCTTAGCTGTAGTAAACAACTCTCTTTTTTTGGTATAAAAACAAACTTCATGTGTGTAGATAGCAGTAGAGAAGAGCTCAAAACTACGATGATGATGGGAGTGGAGAGAGATGAGTAGGATGATTTTTTCTAAACTTTAGAAAAGATAGTCATCACACATCACAGTAATACTCAACCAAACACTGTAGGCTGAGACGACACAAGAGAAGTGCACACATGGAAATTGTGTACTTCTAAAAAGCAAAATGTTGAATGTTCTTGCTCTGTATGACAGGGAGTGAAACAGAGGGGAAGTTAAGAAAATAATTTATGAATGAGAAAATTTCAACGAACAACGATAAGCGGGATAGTCAGTTTACTAATGCTAACATTAGTTAAAGCACTGCCGCAGAAGAACCCTGATCCAAATACCACTAACCTTTAAGTATACGCAATATTATATACAAATATAACATGAGTATAGGATTTTTGTAATAATACACAGAAACAACAAGCTCAGTGAAGGTGTTGCCCAATCTTCATTAATCTATATGAAGGCTTATTTACTTTTAGTAAGTATGAAGTAAACTATATACTAATTTACCATCTTCCTCTAACATCCTCAGTTACAGTAGTGAATGTAAATATTACGTTTCATATTCTGCGTGAAGTAAAAGGAAGTTATATATATGGTGCTTACTCATGTGCATTGCATTGCAGTAGTCAATTTAAATGCATATTGCAACGTGTGGAAATGGTATAACATTAAATATTCATCAGCACTCTCATTCCTAGCAGCTAATGTTATTGCCTCACTTCATATCACTACAAATCTAGTAGCACATTAAATATAGGGAAACATATTTTATCTTGTAAACAAATAATGTGTTTAATGTATAACAGAGGGGTATGCTTTATTTCGGCTTAAAAAGTAAATTTTCCTCTTACGGAAGGGTTGACGTAAGATTGTCTTTACTTTTTACTTCTGCATCAACCAACTCTTCCTTTTGGGTTCTTGAGGTTTTAAAATGTCCTATGAACACATAGACGTATTTCGTATTCACAGTATGAATGATATTCTTATAAGCTCGTAAACCATCATCAATAAGTCGAGTGGCAAACTGAACAAGAACATTTTCTAATCAAACTTTCAAATGTATGGCAATAGAATTGTGTGCTCGCGGCGGTACTTATCATATACTTTATTTCAAAACGTTTTGAATCCCTTTTAAATGTCGTTACAACCTTATTCAAGTGGTTACAAATTATTAGTTGACTTTGCCAATGCTAAAGCAAGGTCGAGATCATTGGATCGTCCAGTCAGCGATAGCAGTGGACTGAGGAAAGGTAGCAAAAGGAAAGGCCATTCCAACCGCGGCTCTTCAATAGATTTACTTTCATTTAAAGTCTCACTTTCGGTACGTATGATACTTTTCTAGAGTAATTGGTTTTTGTTTGAACTATTGTCGTTAGGAAAGTTAATGGCGCATGATGTGTTTATACAAACAAACTAAACTTGAAAGTTAGTTATATTGTGATGTTTATCCCCCTGTGAATGACCAGAGTGTATATAATACTATTTTCTAGTTGAGGGTGTGTGCAGCACACTATCTGTTGTGTGAGGTCATGCTGCTTGAGTATTCATCTCTCATCTCCTCCACCTTTATTTCATAAATCCTAGATCAATGACCCCCGTCGATTAGTTCAAGTTGTACGTATTGATCGATGATAAGAGTCCGTACATTTATCAAATTTTCAATTGGAGCGGCACTCCAAAAGGGAGCTTTGTGACATTTTGTGAACTGCTGTAAAGTAGATATTATTGTGTGCCAACTTCTGTTCAATGATTGCAAATGATGCAGCAAATTGTTTGCCACTGTGTGCACTTTCTTTGCCCTTTACGACAGTGTTCTTTGATGTTATCTGTAATGTTCTTAGGAATCGTAAACAATTGCTAATTCCTGTTTTCAGTTTTTGTACTTTTACCATGAGCATTGTAGGAAATTGTAACGGAGTGATGTTTTTATGTGAATGGATGTTAGAATTTTGTGGGGGTTTTATGCGGATACGTCTTATATGCAATGTCTTGAGTAGACTATATCAGAATGACAGTATGATTTCTCACCGGACGAGAGATATAGGTAGATGAGCAATAAAAGCAATGATATTTTGACAAGTTTCTGTTACCTAATCTTATTTAAAAACCAGTTTGTAGATCCCACATTTTACTGATAACAATTTATTATGCGTAGTTGTTTGTATAGAAGCAATTTCATTGTCACGAAATTTTTTTATTACTTTCACCACATACTGTCACATGATATCAATTAGAGCATCTATAATTGGCATCTGAGTCACAGCTTGTTCAGGTATCAGTTTGAGAATGATAAATTTTCTGCTTGTGAGCGAATAGGTGGTTGAGCAAGCACTTTAATGGCAGCTCATATAGGAAGTAAGAATATCAGCTTGGAAGCAAGCGAATTCCAAACCCCCCACAGTCCGACGAACCAGGAAATAAAACCAAAGTTTTTAATGATTCCCTGGTTAGTGCTTTTATAGATTTGTATAGCAGACATTCGAATGAAATCAAACTCCAGGTGCTTTGAGAATACACGTACAAGGAACGAGAAGTTAGTGAGGGCATTTCGGACGTCTCTTAGGTTCACGATGCTTCCATTTTCGTTCATTTGATCAAATAGCACGATTTTTACTGTGAGTCTGTTATTATCAACGGAGCTGTTACGAAGACATTCATAAAGTAAGAGAAGGGGACTAAAACCCAAACTTGCAAACGTTGCAGCTACCGGGTATTATGTATTAGGCTAGCACGTACTGTTGTACGTTTATGTGTGTAACATACACGCGTGATGTACATCTGTTTCCCTTATCTTCGATCACTGACTAATGCTCAGGCAAACAGTCGATTTTATTTCACTATGTTTTGGTCCACAGCTTACTTTTGGCTTGTAGATTTGCCACGGGTGAGGATCAGAATAGTTGCACGAGCCGCACTCATCCCTGATATCCAGTTTTGTGTTGGTTCCGCTCACGCTGTCCAGAAGAGCAGGGGTTTATTGTGTCTAAACCAAAAGTATTTAATGGCGAAAAACCATATGGATAGGTTCTCGAATTTCATATTGCATGATTAGCACACATACCTAGTGCCCAAAAAAGTTTGCTTGGGTGGCTTGATATTGACAGAAATTTTTTCTACTTCCTCCTCCTACCCTATACTTATGTGTATCTGGTAAACTCTCAGTTGTTCTCAGGTTTTTATAAAAAAGCTATTTGCTAGTGGCTATAATGTCTAACGAGACCGGCATGAACCCTATATGTCGGACATGAAGCGTCGCTATCTTTGTCGACATCTTCTCACCCGCTTTATTCCTCGTTTTTTTCTTCATTTACACAAACATGAGCTTACTTACGCAATCATTTTTGTTGAACATGAGAAGTGATGCGAGGCTTGCCAGAGTTTCCGCATAGTTTTTCTGATTCGTTGGGCACAAACTGCTGCTGGATGTACTTAAGACACCGTATAAAATTAAGTATGAAGTGACGATATGGTGGATATAGATAGATTCCATATCTTGTATGTCTGTCTATTCTATCTGGTCGGGTATGACGGGTTTCATTTAGAAGACAAATACTTCTCTGCTGTGTCTGTGCATGCACTCAATCAGAGGGAAACTTTAGTCTATGTCGTCTGTTTATGCTTCAGTGAAAGAACTCATTTGGAAAAGTGAGACTGTCATCGGCTCCTTTACGTATAGAAACAATTTCAATGTGCAGACGTCTGAGAAGAAAATATTTGAAATGCAAGAAAAGTTTCAATTCTTTACCAACAGCTATGATAACATATGATACCCATTAACATATTAGCGTAAAAATAAGAGAGATCATTTGTCTACTTGATAAATAGTAAATTGCCTGTGCGGGTGGGTGAATAGAATCAATTTGTTCTGTTCAGTAAAGTCATTGCTACCAACACCGTACACGTGGCAAAAGCTGTGGCATAAATGAACTGAACATGGTAATTATTATGTAATTTTTACTGAAATACTCAATAAAAGGTGCGACATATGTGACAGAGAGCTCCATAATATGCAATTCATATCAACATGATTTGGCTATTTTCCATTATTTATGCAATTCAATTTTCCATTAGCTGTGATAATGAACGTTATGTAGTTGCGCAAACATTTCCCTACCCATTATTGCTATGTTCATGCAGAATTTTAAATTTGCAAAGATTGAAGATTCAGCGTGTTGTGAATGTTGGTCAATGTTTCGTAAAACCCTATGCACAATTACGAGGAATTTTTTGCTTCGTTCATTAATGGTACTTTCAATGAATGTTCACCAAATGATTATAATGGAGATGAATTTAGAGCATGAATAAAATACATACACATATGGGCATATCAAGTTAAATACTATCAAGGATGGTACTTATACCATACCTACTATTCGTGTAGGCACTAACACTAACTTTATTTTAATGATGAATTCCGAATAAAATGCTGTCGGCCATAG
Organism: Orchesella villosa; assembly: GCA_036850725.1. Lineage (NCBI taxonomy): Eukaryota > Metazoa > Arthropoda > Collembola > Entomobryomorpha > Orchesellidae > Orchesella > Orchesella villosa. The sequence goes on along the minus strand of JAANSM010003907.1, from coordinate 2,832 downwards.
TTTATCTGATTTTTCACGCGTGGATTGAATTTAAGGCAGCATGTATTGCAATGTTTTATAATTATAAGTTCATTCACAACTCAAAATCATTTATTAGAACCAGTTAGAACTATAACAATTAATAAGTATTCCTATATTATTTAACTGCCAGTGTCATGGGTTCATTTTATACCCCATAAAAATTGCACAGTACTCATTAATCTTTTTATTTCTTTGTTACAGTCAAGTCGGGAAGATGGGAGCAAGTCCCCTGGGGCATCAAACTCAAGCTCTGGATCCACCATCTCAGCTCCAGTATCACCTCCACCGTCAAAGGTAAGTTATATATATTAATGTTTTATAATATTCAATTCTGTCGTTATACATTTCATAATTTCTATGCACATTATAAGGCTATGAATAGGCCGTATTCTTAGGATGTTATAACTGTTGTTACAGCCTCATATTTTAATATACTGTTAATGCATTTTTTACGTACAGTTAGTATTTGGACGCGAAAGCCATAAGCTGTTCTTTGTTCTATAAGATACACTTGTTAAGGATAAGTTGGCATCAAAATACTACTTCAATCTGGTTCATATTTGTTGTGTGAATCTTTTCAGATAATATGATAACGATTTCCGTAATGAGTTTTTAGCAATTTCGATAAGGTTATACCATCTGCTAAATATATTAACAGTTTACCACCAGGCAGTTAGCGATTTGTAGCCAACAATTCAAAATATTGCTACTTGCTACCCAGAACCCAGACGAACATTTTTCGCCTTTAATATGCACAGGTCAGACAATTAGCATGGGTTTCTCGGCTGACGGATTATAGTGCTAGACTTTAGCATATAATAAAATTGTAGTTTTTATAGGATATCAATTCAGTGGCGTTTAAAAATTCTATGAATTTACGTCATGATGTAGCAAAGCGAGTCTTTTTTTTATAAAAAGAATGTACTATATATTTTTGAATCATTCGTACAAATTTATGATGCTCTAAAGTAAGCAATAAAAGTCATAGTGCAGGATACAATCCGAAATACAATGAAGTAGTCATGAATTACGAACCAATAATCAATGTTCTAAGCAGGGTAAATCTTCAAGCGCAATCAAGTTATGCATGCATTGCATGTCCAATAAATAATGTTGTAAATAGGACCTACCGTCATGCAACCAAAGTGATTGAAATGAAGGCTAGAAAATATTTTGGGAGATTTCAACAAGCTATAACGTTACACCAGTTGGGCCAAAAAGGTATCCCCTACTTTGTACATTTTACTGCTGCGTGGAGGAAATTCAAGTTATCGCAATAAATTTTAGAAAACGGACAGTTTTTACAGGAGAGTGGTGAAAACTGTCGTTGTTGTAGTGAAGCCTGACAGTATTATCTGGTTTGGTGTATAACCAGTAAATTCAATGGCAGTAAGGAAAAATAAATTGTTTACTTAACCTCACACTACATGATTTTCTTTGGGTTTGGTAGCACAGACGACATATACACGGTTTGATACAGGGGAGAATACAAAACACACTGTTGTTTAAGAAAGGTTTTTCGGTTCTTCGTGGTAGGTCCAGGTTTTATATCTTTCAGTGTGCACGAGTCTAGTCGCCCATAAAGTTGCAGAGACTAAGTTTCAAACTTAGCTACCATCTTGAAAAAAGCCTTTATTAAGGTCAAGATGTGTGGGTGAAGTATGATCTTGTGAGTTTTTGTAATCTCCAATTCAATCTAAGATCGGACATGAAGGATCAGTTTCTTGATAAGCGCATTGAAACTGTAAAAAAATATATTATAGTTAACAGGATTTTTAATGGATTCGAAACCTGCTGTAGCACAACTAAAATCCTGCCCTTAACATTTTCATTCAACACAAAAGATGAACTTAAGATTAGTAGTAGAAAAGTGTGTAATTTAAAGTTTCGTATTGTGTAACTCATTTTCTTTCCAGAATAGAATAGCATTGCTTGTTTAAATAAGAGCCTCCAAATAAAATTATTAACTTCCCTGTTGGTCATGTTAATATGCTTGGTGATTTTCTGAAGGACAAGTGGAAAGCGTCTTGATGACAAATGTACAAATCATATTACTATGAACTGAAATTGTAATGTAAATTGTAATGTACAACCAACTACGTGTATATAAAACGATATGTGATATTTTAGCATTAATGCATGTATAATTAAAAAGATCATGTTCTACAATTTCCAACAAAGTAGTGTATTATTAGCGGATAGTGGAATACTGAAATTCTAAACCAAACATAGAAACAACCGCACTAAGGCCATGTTGGTCACGATTATGCCTGAGAGGGTTCTTATAAAATTTTTATATGTAATGTGTAGATCTTTGTTTCACTGCTAGAAATTACTTCGTCATGTCGGGATCATGTAGGCACATATATATGATATCGTATGCAAGTCCAAGCTTCTATAACATAAATCACCTGGCCAAATTTTGGGCTGGGTCTTACGTGATGAAGGATTCGTTTCGTTTATTAATATTATGTTACATGTATGAGCATTTTTACATGTGCATGTTATATCTATATAGTTTATATCTTTACATAGCCAGCATCAACACACAACCAAGATATATACAGAGAGCGGGCCAAAACTTTGATGTAGAATTATATTTATTGTGAAAAGGTTCCCTTTTGATTTTATCGAGAGGATATGCATGAATTATTGATAAAGAACTCTGATGAGTTTTTTTTTCTTGTTTTCATGAAACGAAGAATTATTTAATGTTTGTTCTTGTGTTCATATGTCCAGATGTGGGCACTGGTTTTGTACCCCGAGGTAAATCACAATCATGACGAATCTTCAAAGGACAAAAGAGAATTC
>JAANSM010003906.1:0-12123 GCA_036850725.1 Orchesella villosa | reverse complement strand
ACACAAGTAGTTCTAACATCCAATCATCCAATGAAGGTGCCAGTAGGGCCGATTAGGCATGGGCATTTTCAATTTTCGAACATATATACTCAATTATCTTTTTACTTTATTGTCATTTTGTAATATATTTTCTTCTTCTTTCGCTCTTTTAATATTTGATATTTACATTTAACGTTTCTTAATTTGGGTTGCACCGTCATCGTGTTGATAGTTAATGGTAAAAATGAGGTTTAATGTTGAAGTAGGCGATACTTTAGAAATTGTGTTCAGAGATTGGTGATGGGATTGCTCGGAATAGGACCTAGAACTGCCTAACTGTTTTGAAAACATAGATAAACACGAGCAAGGTAATTAAATAACTCCAGGTTATTCTTATTTTTATATTTTTCTTACAGAAACGGTACTGGCGGTGGTGGTGGAGGTGCAGCTGCTGCTGGTGGTGGTGGTGGTAGAGGTGGTGATCGCGGTGGAAGTCATTCCGCTGGTGGATATGGTGGAGGCCGAGGAAGCGACCGTAATGGTGGAGGTGGTAGCTATGCCGGAAGTCAGAACCGTCCAACTGGTGGAGGTGGGGGATACGGTAGTGGACGACGAGATGGGGGCATGTCCAATGGGTATGGAGGAAGCAAAATGAATGGTAACAGCCTCAATAAGAATTCACGTCCTGGGGAAGGTCTTAGGAAACCACGATGGGACATGGAGCGACTTCAACCTTTTGAGAAAAACTTCTATACACCGTCACCAACAATTTGCAATCGGTAAACTTTACATTTACACGCATTTGTTTTGGTGTTTTAATAGTATAAACCTAATTGTATCTTTGATTAATAAAACTCCCTTGTTTTTCTTTGCAGATCTCAACATGAGGTAGATGCTTACTTGCACAAGAATTAGATTACGATGAAAGGACGTGATATTCCTTTGCCAGTACTTCATTTCCAAGAAGCCGGATTTCCTGATCCAGTTATTGCCACCATACGCAAGTCTGGATTTGAGAATCCTACCAGCATCCAAGCTATTGGATGGCCTATAGCTTTAAGTGGAAGGGACATGGTGGGCATTGCCCAAACTGGATCTGGAAAAACTTTGGCTGTGAGTTTATTTACAAGGAGAAAATATTTTTGTACTAACTAGTGGATTATTATTAAATGATTCAAATGATTTTAATTTAATAACTAAATGTGTAATGTTGTTTTAACAGTATACTCTACCTGCTGTCGTACACATTGGACATCAGCCCCGCTTAGAAAGAGGAGATGGTCCAATTGCGCTAATATTGGCTCCTACTAGAGAACTTGCACAGCAGATTCAACAGGTTGCGAATGAATTCGGTCAACCTTCTAGAGTTCGTAATACATGCATTTTTGGTGGGGCTCCAAAGGGAGGTCAGGCCAGAGATTTGGAACGTGGTGTGGAAATTATTATTGCAACCCCGGGACGACTAATTGATTTCTTGGAATCTGGAAAGACGAATTTGAGACGTTGCACTTACTTAGTATTGGATGAAGCGGATCGTATGCTGGACATGGGTTTCGAACCTCAAATTCGCAAAATTGTTGAACAAGTCCGAGTAAGTTGCCACACAAAATCATTTTGCAGCACTCATTTAGCTTATAATGTCTAGATTAGTTTTTTAGTCGTTTTATTATTTTATTTGGTTGAATGGGCAAATTGAATAATTAGGCATCTGCATATTTTAGAAGTCATAGCCTACCATTCTATGCATACACTTGTATTGTACCTTGCACACTTGTACCATTTGTACAGTACGAGATAAGATATGCTATGCCATGCGCCATACATGTATACATCCTCCTATCTTGGCATGCGATCGTTTCCCATATAGCGATTCATGAGTGCTTCTAGGAGGTAAATTAAAATAGAAGATATTATGCCTTCGGTGTCTATTGCTTGTCAAACGATAGATTCCATCCTCTTAATATCTTACAAATATTTAGTAATACGCACGTCGTCGTGGGTCCACGTCCAACGTTAGACCATATCATAATCATAACTATGCAAGTAGTTTAAATTGAACTAGGATTATTTTATTCAATTAGTCATTAGTATTTAATTGCTATTTTTACAGCCGGACAGACAAACTCTCATGTGGTCTGCAACTTGGCCCAAGGAAGTTAGAGTCTTAGCTGAAGATTTCTTGAAGGACTACGTCCAAATTAATGTCGGATCTCTTACATTATCTGCTAACCACAATATTCTGCAGATCATTGATGTCTGCCAGGAACATGAGAAGGAAAACAAGTAAGTCTTCGTAATTATCATTACTAATGAAAATCGTATATTGATATGATTTTTTAATGCATAATTTTGGAAATGGTATCATAATCTTGTGCAATGTGCATTTAAAGTACCACATCAAAACTGGAGAATTTTTAATGTATATCGATTCCTTTTCCATCTTCTCTGTACTATAATCTTGGTACTCTGTTTTATTCAAGTTTTATTCATGTTTCGTGTTTTCAATTCATTCCTCTCACTAAAGTTTTTAAAAATTCGTAAACTTTTTTTCCGTTTAACACTTTTTAACACTAAAAACTGTCACACCTTTTAACTAAATGCAATATTTCATTGTATTATTATCTGAATGTTCCAAACATGATATCCAGAATGCAACGGTTGTTGGAGGAAATCATGGCTGAAAGAGAAAGCAAAACAATTATTTTTGCCGAGACCAAACGGAAGGTCGATGAGCTCACAAGGGTCATGAGACGATACGGGTAATAATTGAGGAGTCGTGTATTTTTATAGCTTTTTGGCGAATCCGGCACCCACATTTTACGATAGAGAAGGTGATCATAGGCAGAAAGACAGTGCAAATATACGTTTACTCTTCGTAGCGTCATCCATTATAATTTTATTAATAATCCAAAATGCGTCTAAGTACAAAATAGTTTAGCTACCCATGTTTCATACGATACGTGAAATTGATTGCAATTCTCCAATTTTGAATTTTACGAAACCAACTTTCCATTAGAAAAAAGTATAGGCGTGGCTGAGGTTGTATTGTGACTATGAACATGGGTTTCGATTTTCAGACTTCGAATGTTGTTGGACGAAATTGGCACCGAACAAGACAATAAAACTATTGTGTTTGTTGAAACAAAAAGAAAAGTTGATGAAATAACCAGAGAAATGAGGAGGACTGGGTAAGAATTTGAGTCTTTGAATAGCATCGAAATGTGCACTGTTCTCTATGTCAGCGGACTACGGGTGCTGAGTTCACTATATATTTGCTGCTTTTTAAACACTGATGATGAAATTTCCATATTAATTTATAATTGAATTGGGTGTTTCTTTAGCTGGCCAGCAATGTGTATTCACGGAGATAAGTCTCAAAATGAGCGTGACTGGGTATTACAAGGTAGGTTCACTTAAGTTCTAGATAATCTAAATACATCGGTATCTGACATTTGACGACACGTGTTCACTATTTCGATAACTTTGACTTGCATTAGAATTCCGTTCTGGACGAGCACCAATTCTTGTCGCTACTGATGTTGCCGCTCGTGGTCTCGGTAAGACAACTTGTTTGATATTTTAGTGTGCTTAGTAATTAAAGTTGACATTACATGATAACCAGAAATGAAATGCACATCTTGGAATCCAGTTAACAGTACAGAAGGATGAGGTGCTATGCTATTTTGAATATTCATTAAGGTTAATATTCGTTAGGATAGAGTGGTGCTCATTCATACAATTTATGTTGTGCTTTTTGTTTTATTTTTTATAAAACTGACAGTACTGCTAATAATACACATAGTTGGATTGAAATTAGCTTGATCTCTTTGGTTATATGATTACTGTAGACAGTAGGCGTTTTATAGAAAGATCATTTGAGCAATTTTGTGTAAATTGATTAGTAAATGTAGTTAAATTAACTACGTATCACTATAAAGCACCAATATAGCGAATTAAGAAAGGAGTAAAGTTTCGAGCAAGGTTAAGGAATAAATCACAACATAACATACCTACCTGATTTCTCTTGGAACTTGGTAATGGTAAGTTCGGATTTTGAAGAAATCAGCTTTAAAGTGAAATTTTCTGCAAACAACACGGATACTATGATAAGTAGTGTAGCTAAGTTTACTCTTATTCTTTAATAGTTTGAAATCCAACAGCTTTTAGCATTCTTTTGTATCATGTAAATAATGTAAGGTTATTTGTTGTGATTTTCATTGCAGAGGCACAGTATGAAAGGTGAATACTGTAAGGGATGTGGAATGCTGGTTTATTATGATGAATTCGTCAGAAATTGTCAGTGTGACGAAAGGATGCAAAATGGAGGACGGGTATCCAAAGCGTGACCATGTGGCATCTTAAGTGAAAGTTGATGTCGTCACGCCTTTTATGTGTTCAGTTATGTCCTCAGGTCCACACCTATTTATGGTGTGCAGGCCACATTACCATCCATCAGTTATACGTGGTGGGGGCCTAGACACTAGCCCGTCCTTATGGGCTTTAAGAGAGGTGACATTTGAAAGAGTGCTGCTTTAAGCGCTTCAAGCAACTCGACTCTCTAATAGGTCTCCTCCGCGCCCGTTATGGATAACCGGCATTCTCCAAAACATGACCCTCTCTCTAATAATCTGTGCCTCTGATCCTCAACCACTTGAAAACCTTTCTCATTGTAAAGTTGATATGCCCAAGTGTTAATCTGGGATATCAAAAGGCAGCAGGTAAGAGTTACAAAATGCATGCAGTGTTCACAACAAACTGGATTCTTAAGATTTCATAATTCCAAAATAAATCTTGTTTTTGTTTCATTTTTGTACTATTTATTTGATGTGTGCTCAGTGTGGTGGTGCCTTTTTCAGCATCTAATGCATTGGAGTACTTGTATTGTGTGTATGAATATTGAGATTTTCTTATGTATGATGGTATGAAGATGTGGACGATGTCAAGTTTGTCATCAACTATGATTATCCTAACGGAACTGAGGACTATGTTCATCGAATTGGACGAACTGGAAGATCATCCAAAACTGGAACTGCTTACACGTTTTTCACTCATGGTAATGCGAAACAAGCCAAAGAACTTGTTGATGTACTCCGAGAAGCCAACCAAGTAATCAACCCTAAGTTGTATGAGATGATGGAGAGCTCTAGAAATCTTGGTGGTCGCGGAATGAGTAAGTAGTGTTTTGTGAAGAGGATATTGAATTATTCTTCGTTGTGATGAAAATTTAATCTGAATTGGCTTTTCAATTTAATCATTTGCAGACCGAAGCAGATGGCGCACACCTGGACAACCCCTTGGAGGCAATCGCGGAGCTTCAGGATCTGGATATAATCAAAACCGTGGTGGCGGTGGAAGTCGGGGTAACTACGGTGGATATGATTACAATTAATTAAATGAGAAATAGGGATCTTTAAGCAATTTTCGTTTCTATCAATCTCAAAGTTATATTCCAGAGATAGCGATGGTTCGCAAGATTTTTTAGTGTATAGTTAGCGTGACGAAATCGTTATTAGCTAGCTAATCGTATTATTAAATACTATTTAAGTTGACATTTAAATATTCTCCATTCTTATCTCCTATGAATAAGAAATATTAAATAGACTATGTTTTCAAGATTGCTTTTCATGTGTCTACGAATGTTATTAAATCTCTCAAAATTCGCAATAATGTGATGCTTGACGCTGACGTAATATTTTCCATTGAATTATTAAGTTTTGGTTCTCTTAGTTATCGCGTAACGGTATTTGATTTGCGGGTGCATTAATTTTTTGTTACCGACCGATTCATTATATTAAGCAGGCTGTGTTTTTCATAAACTTAATTTACGTGTCAGTACAAGCAAGGTATTATACTTTTATTATTTATAAAACTGTCGGTAGATGTAGGCAGTTGTACCATGTATCGTAGAAATAGTGTTTTCAATAAAATTCCGTATAATCTAACAAAATCAAATTGCTTTATTCATTAGTCCAAAACCATCGTCATACAACTGTGTTCATTAGTCAATCCATCAAAACAACCAAATCAATGTAACGCATAATAATTTATCTCGCACTTAACTTTACACGTAGAATAAGAGACAGTCTGAATCCTTACACTGGTGGCCAACAACACGATATTTGTATCTGATGTTCCCCCGAAAACCACTCAAGATATTCTTTTAAAAGATAGTTTTTGTCGTTTTTCCATACTACTAACAAATCCGATTTAGAACAAACTCGTTTCGAAGTCAAAGCATCAAGTAATGTCTGTGTTCTGGGTTGCAATCTAGCCCATGATTTTGTCATTGTGATTGGAAGAGAAAGTAGATGCGATCTCCACTTAGCCAGCTTGGGAAATACATCTCCTTGGAGCAAAAACTGAGCAAACAGTTTAAATTTTTCTAGCGAGAATGGGAATTCAATTTCATGCATAGGCAATTCCCAGCCTTGTTTACCGTAAGTGCAATTAACTGAACACTTAACTATTCCCTTATCAGAATCATAATAAGGTGGTGGCTCTGAAAGGGGAGAACCTATGTTACACATCGATTTACAAAATAATGGAATCCATGATGGCTCGATTGCTGTAATTCCTCTCATGTACATTTTCTGATTGGATTCAAATACATCCTGGTATGTAACCCATTCCGGAAGGGAACCACGGAGAACGGAAGATGGATGCATGATTACCGGATCCTCCAGCTCTCCACATCTGAAACGCAGTCATTGTAACTGTATCACACTTTTAACATTTAAAAATTGTAAGAGAAAATAATATGTGATGTCTGGGAATCCTAACCTATATGCATATTTGTACTTCTTTTTATCCTCATCCTGCTTCAATTCACTGTCATCAATTTTCCTTGCAATTCTGTCGGGTAAGCCACTCAAAAGTATTTGACGTAGTAGAGTAGCTTCGTCTTCTGTTGGGGGCTTCATTTGAGGATTTAAAGATAGCTCGTGCTCCGCACTTACCATCATATTAATTTCACCAGTTAACTGTTTTCGAAGCTTACGTATTTCTTTCATAGCTTTAAATCGCAGTCCGGCCTTTTGACAAAATTCACCAGTTCCACCTTCGTATTCAAATGCTCCTACTGCTCGAAGTAAAACTATGTTATCCCCTACAACACCAGATAGTACATATATTACTTGTAGAATACATACACAACCAGTTCGCAGGCGTGATCATCCAGAATAAATAACATTAACCACTCCAATTTTACCTAGAAGTAACTGTGAGCCAGCGCCAGCCCACTGCCGTCTTAGTTTAGCCCAAGAAGATTTTAAACCTTTGCAACTTTCATCCAATGAGACATCCAAAAATACTTCCTGAAGCATAATACAAAAAAAAGGTGCTGCACTTAGAAAGTTTCAACAGTTCGAAGCACATTACTCAACTTTGAAAATGGGCAAATAATACCTGAATAGTTAAGCCGGCTACAAGTGCCACAGCATACTCAACAACAGAATGATGAAAACTCAACGCAAGCATTTTCGAAAATCTAGGACTGAGAGGAAAGTGAGCCATCGTTTTTCCTAAATCAGTGATTCGGGATTGATCACCACTATTGACAGGCTTCTGATGTTTTCCTTTCACTTTTGAAACTTCAAGCGCCCCCAAATTTATTAATGTTGTTTCAGCCCCTACGAGTTGATTTTCTCCAGGGTGAGTAGGATAAGGAAAATTGCACACGCGATCGATTCCAATGGATTTCATGAATAACATCATGTCGTCCACCGGTCGAAGAAGAATTTCGGGAGCTGAGTACTGCTCAAATTCCGAATCATATACCGCAGAAGAAAATAATCTACGAAACACAATTTTCCGCAATTTCATAAGGTATTTACATGCATTAGGAACACTACGGCAATATAGTATACAATCGAAAATACCTGTAGCAATGTCCAGGACCTGTTCTTCCAGCTCTGCCTGCTCGTTGCTCCGCTGAAGCTTTGGAGCACCATGTCACACGAAATTGTTGAACCCCAGTAAGCTTATCCCATTCCTTGGTCTTTACTTTCCCAACATCTATCACATAACGTACAGAAGGTATAGTGAGGGATGTTTCAGCAACATTTGTTGCTACAACGCATAGCCTACAGCCTTCAGGGGGATGTTCGAAAACCTACAATTACGCAACTCATTATCAATTCAAACTGCCAATCATTTTATTATATCTGGCCTATTTAATTGTACAAAACCCAAATCTAAACCTTTTGCTGTTCATTGCTGGGTAACATTGAATACAATGGAAGCACATGGAGAGGATCTCCACCACCTTCATTATCCACTGCCCATTCACTGTCGAAGTCGTCATCCAATTCGTCTTCACTATTCTCTGATCCACATTCCTCTTCACTCTCTTCGCCCGATTTTAGTGGAAGTGCTTGGATTTTGTCCAAATCAAACGTTCGAAGGGCTATATTTTTGTTCCCTTTACTTTGTTTTTTCTTCCTCTTAGTGAAAGAGTTCTCATTACTTTTTGACTTAGTTCCATAATTTCCACCATCCTTTCTTGGAAATGCCTTTCTTAATTTACTCACTACCGTCCTGACTTCTTGCTGCCCAGTAAGAAATATTAAAATGCCACCGGGGGGTAATTTTCGATGAATCTGTACAGCTTTCTTGTAAGCTGCTACGATGTAATTTTCTGGTGTCACTTTGTTAAAGTGCATTTGAACGGGAAACTGACGTGTTGGTACGTGAATCAATGTGGGTGGCGCTTTGAATAATTTAGAATTTTCCTGAAAGTCCTCTACCCTCATAGTGGCGGACATAATGATCAATTTGAGTGGATCATTTCTCTTTTTGCGTACCATAACGCAACGCGAGAGCAATCCTAGAATTCGAATCAAGTCCAAAATATTGTGGATATTACATTAATATTCAAACAGTTGCATTATAAGAGTTTATAGCCCAAAAATTGTGCTTACACACCAATCAAAATATCCGTGTACAGAGAGCGTTCATGAGCTTCATCGATGCATATTGCAGAATATTTTGTAAGAAGAAAATCCTTCTCTATTTCCTTTAAAAGGACTCCATCAGTCATGAACTTTATTTTAGTTTTAGAACTGGCATTCCCCTCAAACCGTATTTGATACGATACAATGTCAGTAGATAAGTTCAGTTCTTTTGCCACTCGATGAGACATAGATATAGCTGCAACTCTTCTCGGCTCAGTAACTCCAATAATTTTATCATTTAACGCGTATCCAGCTTCATACAAAAATTGTGGGACTTGTGTGGTTTTACCCGATCCTAGAACATTACGAATATCAAATAAAATATTTCAACCAAATCTCTTCTCTCTTCCAAATCACTCAATAAGGTTCTTTCCGTTCTTAACCTGTTTCTCCAGCGAGGACTGTTACTGCATTTTCAGAAATAGATTCCATGATGATTTGCTCCTCCGGTATAATCGGCAATTTTGCTCTGACAGCCTCAATTTCAGGGGTACGATTAACCTGGACAAACTGCTTCGGTTTTTTCTCCACTTTAATCTTTTCGCCTACGAGTTCGACTCCAGGTTTATTAACACCATCCTTCTGTTCCAAAGAATTCATTTGCTCATCTACATCCGAAGTAACTTTACCAGCAGTCTGATTATCATTTTCAGAAATCCCATCATCTTCAGTTCCACTATTAGCGTCACTATCGGAACCTTCAACTGGCTCTTCTTTGACCACATCAGTATTCCCCTCTATCATCTCAACATCTGAATCTTCATCCTCATCAGATGATTCTTCATCCAGTCCGAGAACCATTGGATCTTTTGAGGGTTCCTTTGATTTCGTATCTTGATTAAATCTTCCACTCCAACTCCGATACTTTAGTTTATTCGAACCTTTAATACTACTCTTGGCCAGTGAAGGCTTCGCAGTAGTGTCGGCAGAACTATGTTCCAGCACTCGTTTTTCATAATCTCCCCTTTCAATTTCACTAAACAACTTCTTCAGTCCCTCAGTTTGAACCTGAACTAAGGGAGTAAGTTTAGCATATTTCTCTGCAGAAAGTTGATGTTTTTGAAGTTCCTCCAACAACTCAGCTCTGTTACTCTTTTTCTCTCGCCGTTCCACAATTTTCTCCAACTTCTTTTCGTTGTTTTCTTGATAAAAACTTTTGACCAGAGCCTTTACCCGTGTCTTTCACCACCGTTTTTCTCTTCTTGGAAGGTAAAACCAAAGCGTTAGCTTCATCATACTTGGAAGCTGATGACGAACCCCCTCCAAGCGCTTTAGTATCCACTAGCACCTACAGAAAGACCATTATACATTATAAGAATTTTTGTAGTGAGATTTTGCTTATCAGTAGTGACAACTGACAAGTGAGTACAGAAAGTAAATAAAGTGTGAATGAACAAAACTTGGAAATAATTATTTTTTAGGTTTAATCAGTTTACCTTTTTCGCCTCTGAATCATCAACTACCACTTGTTTATTCTTCCCTTGACGCGCTTTCTGGTTAAAGCGATGGCGCATTCGTGCCATTATGTTTCCTGTTTGGTGTTTGGTTGTGCTCGAACGACTTGAAACTTGTCAGTAGTCACTGGTTAATACTTTCTAAATATTTTTGTATACTGTCAACTGTCAGTACCTGGTACCGTTTTATGGTTCACTTTTTATTTTCAAACAGGCAGTGGATCGTATTTGATAACTGATAACTTAACTGACATGATACTTTTCTAATTGTTGTCACTTGCCATTCTGTCAACTTATCAATTTCAAATTGTTGTTGCGAAACAAACAACAAATATTTGTTGAATGAAATACTAAACAAACACGTTGTATTTAGTGTTAGTATTTACGTTTTTCGTTCTATTTGAAAACAACCTGGAAGTCCACAAAATATAAATGCAAATACTCATTTCATTCATGCACCTGATAATGAACACATGGATTGAGTTGAAATGTCTTGCATTCCCACATCTCTTTGTTCATGAAAGGGGCAGCATGGGATTCTTTGGGACGCTTCAAGAACACCAACTTGCAAAACTACAAGAGTCCAACTGAGCTGATCTTAGTAGAGTATCATATTCATCTAAAAAAGCATCTGGTTCGTCTGCACTTTGCAAGCAATGTATCCCATGCCTCATGCAAATACAGCCCTTCATAAATTGGATACTGAAAATTCTTCTCATGACTCAACTTCTCAACTCAACGAAGTAAGCATATTTCCATTATTCCATTTCGACGAGCTCATCTTCGGATTTACAGGGGAATGTAAAAATCATCATTGGATCATCTTTCATTCGCACAGCTTGTTTAATAATGTAGGCGCATAGTTGATCAAAGCTCGTTTTCATCATTTATTCAAGTGAATTGTGCACCATACCATGTCAGTATTGTATTACCAACTAATCTAATAAGTATGATGGGTTTACAGCTCTAATTGATTTTGTGTAAGTTTGACGTACATAAGATACGTCACTTATATGTAACATGAGTATAATATATATCTGTTTTTAGTCGTGTAGGCTGTTAGTTTCATTAATTATGAATTAGCACATAGGATTAAGAAAGGAGTTTATTACTTTCCCGTGTTGCGTGTCCTACTTACAATTTATTACGTACAACGTATCTATCTGCTAAAATTTAAATACTAAAATTTATCATAACTCAGACTCAGAGTCAGGTTTCTCATCATTTTCTATTCTTCGTATAACAATAATGTTGAGTGAGTCATCCAGAGAAGCGAGGATTGGAACCATCATGGTACTTTCCAGATGGGAAACATCTTGATGATTGATCTGTAACAAAGGGAATGGGCATTAATATTACAGTGAGCTCATGCATACTTAATGTGTTGTTGTTGAAGTGGAGTGGGATGTATATTTTATAGCACGGCACGTAAGTAATATGATGGATTGAAGTTGGAGGCAACATTTTCCTTGTACTATTACTACTACTCAAAATTGGAGTGAAAGTTTCACTACGGAAGTGGATCACAGGAAATGAGAAAAGATCATTCATGTGAAGAGTAGTGTCATGTCCATGTTCTATATGTAGGTGACTGGCAAAGGGAACGAGATGTAACGGAACGTCAGCCTACCTGTATTATTCGATCTCCCGGCACTAATCCTGCTGAGTACGCTGGTCCTCCGGGTCTTATCTGTAAAATTTCTGACCCCGTGCCTCCAGCCACAGAAGTGGCTGGAGAA
>JAANSM010003905.1:0-12123 GCA_036850725.1 Orchesella villosa | reverse complement strand
GAAGCATATTTGCTTATGGCGTTTGTTGGCAAATGGCAGAAAGGAGAACATATTCTGTATGAAAAATGTCGTACATTCCGTTCTCCTTAGAAGATATATAGCAAAGAGTAGTGAAAAAAAATCGTCCAATTGCTAATCTAGAAAGGAAAAAGTATCCTTTCAAAAATCGTATGTCTATGCGTATTTTTCAGCTCGAATCGATACACTCAATCGTCAATAATACATGTATGTTTGTAATTTTGACTTTTCTCTTGTTGTCAATTATTGTGTATTTTTTATTGATCGGTATATTTTCACAAAAATATTTGGTGGAAAGAGAGTAGCATAATATCTGTCTACATTGCTGACGCAAAAGGGCCTTGTCATATCTCCTGTCCAGTCTTACGTAAAAAATTCTTATGTATTGAATTTCATAGCTGACCAAAATGAATAACAGAATAAGATAAGTTAGACCCATTGAAATATGAATGCAAAGCAGAAGAAAGAGAAGAAATAAATCAACAACG
The DNA here is from genome assembly GCA_036850725.1 of Orchesella villosa. Taxonomy (NCBI): domain Eukaryota; kingdom Metazoa; phylum Arthropoda; class Collembola; order Entomobryomorpha; family Orchesellidae; genus Orchesella; species Orchesella villosa. The sequence goes on along the minus strand of JAANSM010003905.1, from coordinate 11,617 downwards.
CTATCCAATACATATTACAAAAAAATCATAGAGAATATTATTATAGTCTCGTCTCCGCTCTCGTCACATACAGGAAGATTGCACATGATGATAAGAGAATATGCAGAAAAGCAACACAAGAAAGAAATACATAAAGAAAGACACCTAAAAAACATGACTGCTTCGCGAAAACTATATAACCAACTGAAATCATCATATTTTTTCATGTTGCTGTGTGTCTGAGTCCGCAATTTCCGCATGAATCATATCACAACTGTAGTTTTTATGTTGGTTATTGGTTATATACTTATACTAAAAGTGATTTGACTGTATGACTCTACAGATACATCAGCGAAAATATGTTATGAAGGTTTTACAGAGGAACGTTTTCCATATTTCTTCTCTACTCATGTAACATGTGTGTGTAGATACGAAAATGAAATGTATGAGAGTTAGATCCAATTGGTACACGTGAAATATAATACGAATGGTAAAAAGGATAAAAAGAGTCTTTCTACTCATTCCCATCGGAATTCAAATGGTATTGAACTTTATGACTGGAAATAATTTCCGTTCGTTATGCCTCATATTTAACTATCAAAATTCTTTCCTTCAGACTGCTTTCTTGTTTTTGAAGATTTGAAGTCAATGAATATTGAGGAAAAAAATTGGAAACTGATGCTCCTCTTCAGCTGGAATGAAGAATATTAAACAACTCAGTTGCTGTGTTCATAATGTAAGATATCAGGCTTTTAAAAGGTAGACGTTGTAAAAAAACCTCATCATATCTGTTTCTTGGCTCTTGTTCTTCCCCTGATACAAAATACTTGGGAGTTTTAAACTTTACGATTTTACATAGAAAGGTATACATATATATTATTTTATGTAAAAGCTTCAAAGCATGAAGTAAAGTAGTTGTGCAAGTGAAGCTCGCATGGCGGAGGCAACAACTGGAACAGGTGGAAAGCGTTTTTGCACGTAACATTCATGATGATTCATGAGTATCTCATGCTGATGATGGCTTTTTCTCAAGTTGAAACAGCTCATTTTTTTCACTTACTTAACCATACTTCAACGCTCTGCAGTCGGCAGTCTGACTTTCTCAGCATCACATTTTTTTACTTGGCAATTTTCGTGATATTCTTGTTTAAAATATGACACAATATGCATTTTACTATGCATATAATTATCTTAAAATATGGGATGTAAAAACCACCAGGGATCTGCAAACTTTTTTTTAAAAGTTTATCGTTTTCATTCCGACAAAGAAATGTAAGAATATTAAAAGTACAAGAGAACAAGATTATTTTGTAAATTATAAAACATTGCAATAAGCATAACAAAATACACTTTTGGAACATATAAAACAAAGTAAAAACCAAGATGCAAACTTGCATAATCAAAGCAGACATTTATTGTGCAATAAATGTGTAAATACAAAAAATATCTATCTATATGTTGAATCTAAATATCAAAATCTTTATAAAAAAATAACTCTGAATTACCTCGTAATTATGACGAGTTCTCATGGACTCGTTGTTCCTGTCCCTGTCATTTTGACCAGCACCTCTCCCCCGATGAGCTGTACTTGAGCCTTGCGTAGTCCGCTTTCTCGCCGGTGATCCAGTGAACATCATTTTGTAGCAAATATCTTATTGTCTAGTTTACTTTTGAATATAACAAATTAAACTTTAGCAATATAGTATAGTATATATGATTACGATCACAGCACGATGACACACAGCCGAAACTAGGAAATATTTATATAGATATATATAAATGGTATTTATATATTTGACTTTTACTCCTGTTTGTAATAATATCACTACAATAATCTTGTGAAATGATGACAATGGCTCGTCTTTGGAAGAGAAAGTAGGAGTAGCACGACAGAAGTGAACGAGATGAGGGGAGAAAGTGACAACTTGTGAGACAGTTGCGATGAATGTTCAAGGAATTTAGAAAATGTACATATCAACCTGACGTAACTCTCCTTTTGTACTTTCCTCGTGAATGATTTGTAGCCGTTGATAATAATTGTAGGAAACACAGAAATTTGAACCATCATAATGAAGAACATTCTTTTGACTTTATAAATAATTACAACGTTGATTGAATACAAGCAAATGTAATGAAGAACCAATACTGTTTGAAGCTAATAAAAATGTAATCAAGATACAACTTTTTATGTAACAATCATCATCATCATCATCATCGTCTGTAGTAGCACGAATTCACCGAATTTTATTTGTCATTACAAACATCAAGTGGAATACAGAAACAGAAAGACGTACAAACAAATAAATTGTGTCAAAGAAGACGAAGAAAAAAGGTTTTATCATCCTCTGTAGTAGCACGAATTCACCGAATTTTATTTGTCATTACAAACATCAAGTGGAATACAGAAACAGAAAGACGTACAAACAAATAAATTGTGTCAAAGAAGACGAAGAAAAAAGGTTTTGCAACAGGCAAGTTTTCTCTCATCACCAAGCCTAGTGCACAACACGCAAACTTTTACAAATAAACGACCAAGAAAGAAAAAAAGTTGAAGCAGAAAATCACAATATTTTTTTTGTATTTCTTTTAGTGGCGATGTGATGCTGTAGATTACAAATGAAATGCTGAGTTCGTTTCCTGTCAATTCAGTTTGTTAACCGGGCGTAGTTTTTATAGGAAGCACACGTATATACACATAAGGATGATTTTTTCAGATATCACAACTGATTCATATACAATATACAACACAACTGTTGATTACGCTGCATTGTGTGTAGATATATCATCGTTACAAAACTTTTGGACTTGAACCGACCTTTTCTCTTTCACTTTTATTTTTACTCCAGAAGAAGCGGGATGTGAATAGCATACGAAGTGATGTAACTGAACTGATGTCTGTCGTCTCCAGCAAATATATAACCTCTCACCTTCTCCTTTGCTTCAATAAACGGTTGTTACTTGTACATAGATTTCATATACATAGATTGGAAGTGGCAGTAAGGATGACCTTTTTTCATGATTGCTCTATTATAAAGTTATGCAGACGACTTGCCGGAAAAATATAGCATTCCATTTTCTAACGAATTCCTTTTACAGTTTATGTAACAAAGAGAATTGTCAACTAGTTGCACGAAATGTATGGTCATATATACCATACATATATTGGAGTTGGAGTGCTTTTATAAGCACACACATGTGTGTATCTCATGTACATATGCATGGGGATATATGTATTATATTAAAACAACCATCAACTAATGCACTCCACTCTATCTGGCAAAGGAAAATCCAATAAACCTCCACAGAAGCTCTAATTTTTCCACCCACTCACAGAAATTCCTGCTTCTTTTATGATATCAGTCCTTTCAGCTATAAACTCAGCTGAACATGTGCTTCTTCTTCAACTCCGGATAGTGTATATGGTTACACTTTTATATACTATTATAGTTGACTAATTTGTCAACTTGAAACTTTTTCAATTGCTCCTATCAACCTTTCATTAATATATTTTCTCATTATTTGAGTACTTTTTCATTGTTGCTTTGTCTTTTCAATTCATATTATTATTTTCGTTTGTGCTGATATAAGACTGGAAACTGGAAGAAGGGAATAACTTTTTCTGTATGAAATTGGATGAAGGAAAATAAGGATATTTTTGTAATTCCAGAGAAACGGATTTCTAGGTATAAGGTAAGAAGGAAGTGCAAGGGGCAAAGGCGAAGTATATAAAATTAGATGAGAAAAATGAATTCAGGATATGGGAACAAAGAAAAGGGGTTCCGGATGTTCAAGTCACATTTTGGTCCGCCACATCAACATTTCTCCAAAGACTGAATATTTCTTTCCACTTTTTTATATAAAAAGATGAAGAACAAAATCCTAGCACCACTTACATCCTTGTAAGCATTTCTCACAAGAAACACAAATTGTGTAGAAACAGTAAAGTATGAACAAACCAAATAGCTCTAAGCTATCATTAAATTGTGATTGTATAATGAAATACCGCTTATTTTCACGAGCAGTATATCTTCTTAATGAATTCACAAGCAGCCTCATTTTTTCTTGCACTGAAACTTCGACATTTACACAGACTCATAATAATAAGAGAAAATTCTTCTTCTTCAGTAAAATTATTTAATGACAATCTCAAATACAATTTCAATCCTTATAACTTCTGTACTTTTTTATAACACTCAGCAGACCACCTGCCTATATAGGAAAACGTTAAGTGTGTTAAGTGACGAAGAGTTAATTACTGATTTACAAAGTACAGTTCATCTCTCTGGATTCCTCCCCGCCCCACATTACCAAAATCACTGCGGTGTTCCCCCTAATTTTCAGCTAATTTCCCACGACATTTTGAACCACTTATTATTTCATGATTTACGTAATAATAAATTCCACTCTGCTACCGCTCCGCTCACTCACTTTCAACAACACCAGCAGAGAAGTAGTTTACAACAAGAGAGATAATAAATTTTGCACTTTTTTCTTAACTTACATTCCCTACATTCACCAGTACTCTACATGGTGAAGTAGTTTGGAGTTCACATTTGCCAACCACACCACAACAAGCAAAAAAGTAAACGTATGTATGTAGGTACACAGAAGTGTATATATTTATTATGTACTGTACAAAAAACTGCAACCAGAAATGCACCCAGCGGTATCCTTCCGATAATAAAAAAGTAGGGAGTTCAATGTAGAAATAAACTTTTTCGAATCACTAAAAGAAATAGAGAGAGAGAGAGCAAGTGAAAGAGAAAAAAGAGTTACTGTGAACACACACGTAGTAATGGTATCATCATCGGAGTGTGATGTGATGATGATAACACACACTCTACTCTTTCCAATCCTGCATTACTTCATAAAAACACAGACATGATTTTCGACTTATTTTGGCACGCGTTGTTAGTTAAAGAAAATGTGCATTTAAACGGAAAAGGCGATCGATAGTAAGAAAAAAAGAGGATGATGTTCCGGAAGGTAACACGAAAGAGGAGCAACTGGTAAACATAAAGGAGTCATCAGTAGTATTCAGTGAGTATCATCATGATTTGAAATTACTTGAAGGAGTAGCAATATATAAAGCAAGCGCATTAAAAACATTAGGATATTGCCACATGCTTTTCTTCTTGAGAGAGAGAGAGAGAGGAACGAAAGTTGTCCCTACGCCGTTAGATTTTGTGTTCTCTTTCCATTCCACATTCACAAGAAGACAAGAATACAGAGAGAGATACAATAGCGCAAAAATATCATATCTTTTCTAAAGCTGCTAATAGTACTAAAGGGAAAATCGTCAGTCAGTCAAGTCAGAAAAGTTTCCACCATCATCAACCATGCCGTTTTTACTGTCGGTACAAAAAAGCCTGAAAAGTTTCATAGCTTATCATATCGTCACGAGAGAGGAGCAGAAAGGTTTGTTGGTGAATAACAAACAGGGTTTCGGAGCTCTCCGGTGAGACGGGTGCTTCTTGTCATTCTCAAGAATGAGAACGTGTGAGCTGCACACACAGTTCTGAAGTTTAACCGAAGAAAACTCTCAAACTGTGACTGAGTGAGTCAAGCCAGGCAGGATATTTTTTTCTTTCCCTATTAAACTTATGTATATAATATGATAAAAGCTTTAGTTTTGTCTTGTGTAATGTAATGTCCTCTCGTCTATATAATGCTGTTGCCGTTCTCATTAAATATATCCTTTAGTATGGAAAGCATGCCATGTTATACCGGGTAAACTGGGTGCTGTGCTGGCTATATTGTCCCCAGTAGTCCCATCACTCTCTCTTCTCCGTCAGTTTAAAATGTTTGCGTGCTCTGCTCACCTAGTTGACTACACAAATATTCGGTCCCATTCTTAATTTGGTATTTAAAGCACATATGTTAAATATGCTCATGAAGCGTACACATATAAAGTAAGTATATATGGGGCTTTCACGTGCATGTGTGGAAACATTCTCAAATTGTTTAAGTATTGTGGTTTATAGATTGGAACGTGTGAAATGGATTTTCAATGTTAGTTTTATTTCTACTGTCTAAATATACAGGATGAAATTATCTATAGTGTTTCATGATGTATATTATATGGTATTTTATGTTTTGTTCAAACATAAATACACAAAAAAATGATGGTTAGGTTTTTGGTTAGGATGAAGGCGCAGGTACGTAAGAATGTATCTTTGTCTGTAATTTTTGCAAATGGGCTAGGTTTAGGTTAGACGCTTTGTTATGTCAGTGTTCAAAATGTTCGTGTCCTGAATCAACAATTTTTCTTCTAGGATTTTGACTACAGATGCATTGGAGTTGACCGTATTTCATACTAATTTTTATGTATTATTTGCTGAAAGTCATGCAATTTTTAATTTTAAAAAGGACCCCGAATTCAAATATTCAGACTCGTGAGTTCTGTCGTCTTAATAGGATAAACGTCTACTTTTCAGTAGAACTTACAAAGCGGTTGAATTTAGCATTATATATAAAATTGTACGGATGAAATTCATTCATATGGTTTTGGTTTAAAAACTGAATGCATAGAGCACACACACACTACACACCTACGTCTAAGCAAGCATATCCAACTAGCTCGTCATCATGACCATTTCCACCAACTGAGCCCTGTAACTCATTCTTATTTTTGTGACAATGAGCAAAGAAAAATTCTTTTCATTTTCGTTTTGACGTCATTAAATGTACTTGGTAGTGAGTGATACTACTATACATATACATAGGTTGGTTGGCTCCTCTCTCAAAAATTTATTTCGTTGACTTTCCTCTAATTCTCGTGGGAAAAATACTACCACAAAGGCATTCACAGTTTCATTCATAAAGTTACGAATGTACTGGAATGAGATGAAGTTTGCATATCGTCACTTGGAGTTAGAACTTGAATAATATTGGATTCTGCGGCATATTATATGTTGGCATAAGTACACAACAGTCTATTCATTAAAATGAACATTTGTTTGCTACAAAAGTCAATTGTACGGCACTTACTCGATTACAACGGGCCATGAAAATTTTAAAATGATATCCTGGCCTGGCGTCAACTCACCATCGCAAATGTCTTTAGTTTTATGCAGCCAAAAAAGACTGACTCTGAACCTTGTTATTTCCTCAGTTAAGTAAAAATTTGTCGAGCATAAGAAAAAATATATATCCATCAAGATTTAGCAAAGCAAAATGTTTTTGTTTTGTAAAAAGCGCAAGCACACGCGAAGAAACACTCTTGTTTGAGATATTAAATAACGTCAAGAATAAGACTTTAGAGGGATTTTGCTGTTTTAAAACGTGATCAATTAATTCACTCAGTCAAAGAATTAAGTCAACATGAAAATCTTTGAGGCATGCACCAAAAGCAAAAAGCAACCCGACGACATCAATGCAGTTTATTCTACATTTGACTTAACCACAAGAAAAAAACTTTGCTGAAGATGCTGATATTGATGGTAATCCATGTACATGCAATGCACTGTACTTTACATACAATTTAGAAGGCTAAGAGATATTTATATTGTATCAAATAGATCGAATTAGTTTACATCTTTGTTAGAATAAAGCATTCACATTCACATTGAAAGGCAACATGCATTATACACATCCTCACAAGTACAAAGTGCTTAAGAAAGATGCAAAGAATAATCTTATGTTTGTAATTTATTCATTTGCTGGATTTGTTCAATGGTGTTTTAATGTAGGATTGGTTTATCCTCTACCCCTTTTGTCGCACACATTTCATGTCGTATCGCATTCCTCCTCTGTGAGTTTTCTCAAGATGACACCAATTGTTCTCAATCCACTCTCAAAAATCTAAACAAACTTAAAAGACAACTATATATGCAAGATAATTTTTCTTAACTGGAACAAGTGGAACAACCAATTGCTTATTGCATGTACATTGGCGCATGGGTTTTCTATTAGGTATATTTGGGAAAGTTTTATTGACAACTCCTCTTTCAATCCTGTTTGATTCGGATTGAGATCGCGAAAGTGCGGTTTTTTGCAAGAGAAAAATGTGGTTTACTAAAAAAGGATTTTTGTATTTTATTTGCTGAAACTGTCTCAATCTACGTGATAAGCATTAAAGTCACCCATTATCGGCTCGTTTTAGGGGGATGTGTGGTTAACAAATTTTCAATTCAGTTTTTTGAGGTTTTACTGCATGACATTTAAACAATTTGAGAGTATCAATACGAACATGTCAATGTGAAATGATGTGTGATTTAGCTAGTGGTGAATCCATTTCATAATAATTGTAGAAGAAATAAAAGCTTGTAATTGTAGTATTTTCTACTCTCTGGATCATTCATCAAAAAATCTCTCTAAAAATCATTCAAATAAAATACTTTTTTGCAAAAAAAAATAAGTCTTAGAAAACTGGATTATTCCACTCCACCACAACTGTCCCTCCTTCCGACTAAAATCTTACAAATTGGAAATCTATACCTAAATAGCATTTCTCAACTTTTTGGCAATAATCACTAATCACGTTTACTTTTTGAGAGAGAGGAGGAACCATTGAAAAAAATACGTAGTGTGTGCAAAATGTATGACTCATCAGTCTCCGCTTCGTGCCAAATCCATTTTATAACGTACTTCAAGACAAACAGAAACAAATTGGAAGCATGTAAATCGGCGTGAAATAAGGTAACAAAAGGTTACTTCCATTCGTGCTCTTCCTCCTGCATATAAACTAATAATAAACAATGAAAATGCGTCATAAAAAATACTCTTTTTTGTTAGCTTATTCGGTGTTTCTAGTTGATGGGAATGTATCATCATCATATCTCTTCTTTTGCTATGAGATATTTTCGTACTTTCACACACGTTTTTTCAGGCCTGTAAAAGAAGTACATTGGTGGGCAATGTGGTTTACAACTTGACTAATCGCTATCTGCTAATCCATACGATTTGACTTCAAAATAGCAACTACCTACAACCTACACACAAAGACTGAAAGAGAACAGTTGCTGAGACCCGCACTGAGTGGCTTGTGTATCCATTAATGGAATGGGAGACGCTTATTGATGTACGGCTGACGATTGACATGGCTAATCATAAAAGTTGGAGGCTCTGCCAAAATGGGTTATGAGACTGGTCGTCGGTTTACACCGTTGTGGGTTGGCTAATGCACCCAAAAGCTACACACACATAAGTTTGTATATTTTTTTGCTAATTCACAAAAGATAAATAATCAAGTCATTTCACACACTATATAATGCTGTGTCTTAATTCAAATGTCTTTCGATAAAATTAAGCATACTGAGAAGAGAATATTGTCAGAATGAGGACAATCTCATGCATTAATTTATGACATGAGTAGCTTTTGTATGGATCATTTGTTTTTAGTTTCTGGGCTCTCGATCCCTTCTTGGAATAATGTCTTTCGATAAAATTAAGCATGCTGAGAATACAACTTCAGAATAGATACATTTTTTTCTACTATTAATGAGCATGAGGCAGAGCTAGATTAAAGTAAAAGTCAGGTGCGTGGCAATAGAAAGCAGCGTAAAAAAGAATGCTCTATTCAAGTCACGACTAGCAATAATAATGCCATCACAGGTGCCATTTTCTACAATCAATTAGTATCAAAATAATATCATATATTCCTATTGTAATGGTACTAATGATATTTTCGAACCCAATAAAAATATGTCCAAAATTCCTCGTTAAAGAATACCTCTGTAGCAGTACCGCTGCTTAATAAAGGAATTTACAATAGTAAATGATGCCTCAATTTTTTTAGTGTCAATTAGTAATGGAATGGGATATAACATTATTTACATTTTACGTCATGTCTTATCCTGAGTGAGAAATGGCATCAGAAAGGTTTTAAAATAGAACTTATTTTTGCATAATGGACCTTGCTGCCACGCCACGCCCAGAAACAACTCATTTTAATGGAATGCATTCTTAGTTTTCCTTGTCTATCACATTTACGCTAACAATAGATATTAATGGATATAAGTGTAAGGCTTTTAACAGCAGTAAATTGCATTATAATTCGAAGATGTAAATTGTAAATATCAAACTTGAGTCACTCTACTGCATTTCGACTACATCAATTTTCAAATTGGCATAAATCGACAACACAAGGGAAAGTGGAAAGGTTTATAATCTACAACACAATTGTTTTGCTCTTCACCCACTAAACAATAATGTGGGCAGAAAGAAATTCACAATTGGGTCAGTTGGCCACTGCTACCTTTGGAGAAAGCAAATTATTCAAGACCAAACTAAACAATCAGAATCACAGAATATTCACACCAACACCGAAAATATTGAAAATGGTGCAGCAATTGGAAATCGATCATAATAGTATTCCAAATTTGTTCACACCTTCATTACATCTACAGCCAAAAACTGAGCTTTCCACCCCCGATAAGTCTCAGTTTGTAGTTGAGCGGATGTTAGAAATGGAAATGGTGTTTGCAAATGATTTAGCAAAGCCTTTATTCTTTCTTCTTAACTATGTCTTTCCATTTCCAGTAAAAATCTCTTTTGATGGAATGTCAAGAAGGTTTCAAATTAGTAAAAAATATTGGCTACGAAAGGTACGCTGTGTAAACTTTGGAATATCGTTTAGAGGTCTTAACTTAACTTACTTTCCTTGCAAATTTCCTCAGATCGTTTGAGTTTTCTGGCAGCTCTTAATTCTTTGGAGACTAGCAATTAAAGCACTTCCAAATGCAAAGGAATCATCAAATGGAATATTTGCATCCGTTGTAAAAGGGAGATACGTTTTATTTCTTTTGTACAACTTGGCCCTTTTCCTTACATTTTGGACTAAGTCCCAAACAATGGTCGATGTTATCAACCGTGTAATTGACGTTTCTCATGACCTTAGTTTGAAATTTAGATCACCTCCTCGGACTCGATTGGTAAACGACGTTAAAAACTTTTACTTTTAAAAGATTATTCAATATTCCTACATATTTTTTCATTCTTTTAAGGTGCAATTTACAGCCCATTCATCATGGCTGTTTGTAATGGGATTTTCGTTCGTATCACACGTATTGGGAGGATTTATAGCCCTCCTCAATAATAAAAATAATTCGCAAGATCTTGTCTTTGGTTATGGTAATTCAACGGATCCCAAGTATCAGCTTAATGAAATGGATCCAGGCCTTCCAAAAATTGTGCATGCCATTATAATCATAGCAAATTTTTTGAACACATTCAATTGGATGATGTCATTCCTTTACATTGGAACATGGGCCCTTGTGTTTCGTCAACTGTTCATAATCTTTTATTGGAGAATTCAAATGCTTTCCAAATGCGGTTGGGAGATGAATTTGCCCACAGTAATTCATCATCACCTAATTGGTCATCAACATAACGCATATTGCATTTGCATTAAAAAAATTATAATGATTTTTAGTTCTGGTTTCATTCTATTGATACTGTAGGAAATACGGACTTTCCACAAAATAGAAAATTTGGTCGACACCTTCAATGAGTTTAATGGACTTTTACTCATGTTTGGATCCATTACGGCAGTTTTATACATAAGTACAAGTGTTGAACAAGCCATGAATGGAGGAAATAGTGTTGCCCAATTAAGCCAGAAGTTACACCTTGTGTTAAGCTACATTCCAATTGCTGCTGCCACGTTATTAGTTTCTGACCTTCATCGAACGGTATA
>JAANSM010003904.1:0-12126 GCA_036850725.1 Orchesella villosa | reverse complement strand
CATACAGTGCATTTTAATTAGTATTCAATAAACGTAATTAGCGATTCATAAACGAAGAACGTAGCATTACAACTTGTCTTGATTGATTTAGCTTTCTTTGTGAAGGGCTTTGTGCTACGAGCACTACTGCATTGCAATTAAAGTGACTGACTACACGTATACCTAAACCAAAAAGATTCTACACAAGCTACAAGCTGTTGCAAAATCTACCTACTGGTGTGAAGCGATTAAATTATTTTGCATTACAGCATGAAACATGAATTTTGTCTGAACATCTCATCTAATCTTATTTTGTAATAATAACACGGAAACAACACATGAAGTACTGAATCTATCAATGCATTAAAATCTAATAGTACTTTAAGCTACAGCCAAAGCATAACTACAAACAATTATATTTCAGTTCCGAAGTCGAATGGTTTTCTTTGAACATGTTATGTTCTACAGTTTTGGTATTATAAAATATGAATTTACCGAAAATTACTAGAATGTCACGTACGCCACCAACAACAATGCAATGGTGCGTTTTCTAAGCATTTAAAAATAGATACCGAAGTTCCACTGTATTGAAACTTCAATTAAAGTTCGTTCAGTTTACTTCTTTACTTGTTTTTCTTAATGTTTTGCTCCTCTGGTGGATAGCCGGTCTGTTCAGCAGTCAAATCTGTTCAATCCTCGTTCCAATCCCAAAAGTCTTTACGTTCTAATCATCTCCCTGTACTTTGTTTTATGCTTGCTTAGCATTTCAGTTACAGTCACCAGTTTCTTTATAGTTGGCTGTAAAAATATATATTCAAACGAATTAATAAAATGTCCATTCGAAAAATGTAATAATACATAGAAGCACACAAGCTAAATACGCCTTAATTCTCATTCGTTCGCATTACCTGGGTGCGGCTCATGACTTGTAAATCCTTGAAACTAGTGACACAAATGTGATGAAGTGCACTGAGATCCCGGGCAGGATCCCCTTGCAACTTCAAATGTTCTTCCGGTTCTGGCCTTTCCTTTTTGTTCTGAGTACAAATAGAATGTTGATATAATTTTTACCATAATTTTTGTGGTCAAAAGAGAACAAGATTGTATAACTTACCGACAAATGATCCAAGAACACAACCATTCTTTCCTTATTCTTCAAGATAAAAGGATTTACAACTTCCATGTACGGTTCCTTCCCTCCAAATTCAACCAGATTAGCAAGGTTTTGAAGACATTTTGCAATCATAACTAAAGACCGTGCAGCCATCTGTGGTGGTGGTTCTAAGGATAGTCCGTACCAGTTGTTTTATAATTAATTACAAAATGAAAATAAGATTTCTAAATACTAAAATCTCATTCAACTCAACATACCTGGTACGAGGTTAAATTGACGAGGGTTGAGCAAAGAAGGACATATTAAACGTAAAAAAATGAAGCCACTCACTACACGAGTTTTAACTAAACGTTCACCCGGCCACTTAGTCATTGCAGCACGCTGCATTGTTCCGAAAATATATCTTAAAGTTCTAAAATAATCATTACACAGTTAGTTTTTACGAATCTTTAAACAAATTTAGGTTGATTTTAAAAATTGCTTTCTTACGGGGGACAAGAATCATAAGCCATGAAAATGTTTTCCGTTATCTCATCCAAAACGACTAGCAAGAACTCGGCATTGGCACAATTATCGGCACCAGGCTCAATTTTACTTGGGTTAAGCTCACAAGATTGTTTGGACTCCAATATTCGATTGACAGTTTCAGATACGGCTGCATGAAGAAAATCTTCGCACACATTTTTCATGTATTGGTCCATGAGCGTGGTTGTCAGTGAATCAGCTCGGAAAAGCGTTGTTGTTTCAGCTTCTTTATAAATGGCCTGTTCTACTAAGCTTGAGAGCAAATCAGCCTCCCTCTTTTCAAATCTTTAGAAAAGTAAAAATGCCCTAATTATTGGCGATCAATGATTACGTGATTAAACAAACATGTTACTATTAACATAAATAAGGCCATACTGAAAGATACGGAGAAGTGCATGAGCTAGTGTTGTACGATTTGAATGGCAAACATCAGCGAGTGCTCGAACAGCTTCCAGTCTTGAATCTAACATTAATTCTTTGAGCGGTGAGTATTCTTCCTGAGGCATAATGAGATCATTCATGTAGCGAATTCTGAGTCGCAATGATCCCCATTCCCCAATTGGTGTTATTCCACTTAAGGAATACCATTCTTCCTTCTGCAAAATCATAAAACATGCAGTATGTATTGTATGTGCGTACGGTTAATAACCAACAAAATATCATAAATAAATTAAGTAATAACCTCTTCGCCATTAACAAGACTACTCAAATCGATGGTGATTTCTGCAACCTCAGAATCCTTTGCTCGCTTTCCTTTGTTAATTACTGTGACAGTGAATGTGAGCACATCAGGGGGAATGTCACTATAAGAAAAAGGTTGCATTTATGAGATCAGATATTTGTGTTTGCATTTAAAAGGTAAAAATAGGTTTAGACTTGTTTTAGACATACTCAAGAGTAATTTCTTCGTCCCATACAGGGTCATAACCCGATTTCACTTTGGTTTTCGCAACTTTCACTTGATTCAAGGATACAATACACATAGGATTTGGCACTAATTTGTAGGGTAGTCTATGAGCCTCAAGAATTCCCAGCGTTAAACACTTGAGTTCTCTAAGCCTAGCGATTTTCGGTGCACGAGCCATTTGAGGAATGCAGAGAGGCTTTAAAATACTAATCCATTCCTACAGTAAACAGTTCAACCACAATAAATTAGTTCATCTTATCTTCACATTCATTCTAAAGTTAGTTTGTTGTCGTCATCATAAAATTAAAATTCATTAATTTTGCTTAATTTACTTGAAGATCGTCCTGCGTTGGGCTACACAAATATGTAATTGTGGCTAAACAAGGGAGAGCCCTTTCAACTAACTGGAAACAAAAAGGCTTCTCATAGAAAGTGTCATGAAGTGGATACAAATATGCACAACCCAGATCCACAAGTCCTTTAGGCTTCGTTCTCTGTATAGATATTATTAGATTTATCAATTCCGACTTTACGATTCTAGAATCCTACTGTACTGTATATTATAGCATTTCTTATCTTAATTCATAATTATTATAATCATACCTTCGGGCTTTCAAATATCAACAAATGAGTATCCGTTCCATCCATTTGTAAAACAAAGAACATAGACTTCCACTTTTTGTTCTTCTCATTTCTTTTGTACAGGTAACCAGATTTTTTACAAACTAAGCGAATTTAAAAACATGTATATATCATAATATCATCTTTTGTAGCCTTTTTCTTATAATTTCGGAGTCTCTAATTTTCTAACGTACCTTCAGTCTTCTTTATTCCAACAGTATCCCGGCACTCCTGAAGAGTTGCATAAATCTTTTCCGGATTGTTCACTTCCTTTGGCTTATAAATTCCTTCCAGAGCATTGCCACCCTGTAAGACAGTTTTCAATGGGTGAAGAAGCACCCGCGATGTTAACTTTGTACTTGAACATAGTTACGAAGACATCTATCATAATACGTTACGTTACACTCGAAGTTCACCCAAGAAATTATTCAATTAAAAAGACATCTATCATAATTACAACCTAACAAAAAAGATCTGAAAAGGTCGACGATTTTTTTTCATTATGTTCTCGGTGACTCGGAGTACTTGTACTTGGGTAGAGTAGAATTCAACACTGCTCTTGCAAACATCTAGCAATCGTAGGCGACAAGCTGTCTATACGAATATACACTAGTCTCGACTCATTCTCCGTGCATTCAAATGTGGAAATCATATCAGTATCATAGTATCACTTAAACATGCCCGGAACTTAAAAATCCTTGTAACAAAATTTAAAGCAGTACAAGAGTTAAAACGAAAAGATATATCAGAATAATCTCAACACAACACCGCAAAAGATAATGCCATAATGCGAGTACGTATCAATTTTTCGTGGATAAACTCTGATAAGATAACTCAAAAAGTATTCAATACAATGCTTGCATTAGGTACAGTACATGTACCATCCATTTCCTGTTCATTCTAATTTTACGGAGACTATCTCCCAACCAACCTCATCTCATACTTATTATGATATGAAATTATGACTATGGCGCTTGGATTAATCCTATTATTCCTATTACACAGTGTTTATAAGCTAAGCTTGGAATGCGCGATAAATATAGTTTTATAGTGGCTAGATTACAACAGATATAGAAAATGATTGTGTTTACCTTCACCACAGGATGGCCTAATGTATGACCTTCAACAATTTGCTCTGTACGATAACGATTAATGACGGATTCCAAACATTCGAACGTCCTTCCTCCCATGAGGTATCGTACACCTTTCTTCTCAATTCGGAACCGTTGGATTTGATTGTTAATGTGGAAGAATAGAGAGTAATCCCCAGGAGAGTTATCACTTGGTCGTACCAAGAAGCTACCAGGACCAGCTATATTATAAAAAAACAGTTGCATAGTATAACATGTCTTCTCCAAACTTTAGAAAACTGCTTCTGAACGTGAAATCATTGTCATACCTTTCACGAGCATATCAACTGCTTCGTCTTTAGTAACATTGGGATGAAACCATGAAAATACAGAGTTGGGATCGATTGTGTCATCAAGATCTTCAACTAAATCTCGAAAGATTACACCTTGCTCCCCTGTTCTATGAGCAGTCACCCACAACCACCCATCCCCCAGATCATTGTGCACAAAGAAAATGTCACCTTTCTGAAAGCTGGACAACATTAATTTCGTTCAGGTTAGACAAGGGTAATATGTAGACTCAACAAATCGACAATCCATTCGATATAACTTACGATAATTCTTCAGTATCTGGCATACGAGTATAAGGGAGAATAGCTATTACTCGTTTCTTGTCGTTGACAGGTTCTGGTGGAGCTATTGGATATATGAGGCGTTCTTTTTTTAGTAAATCGGAAACGCTGGTGTAGTACCCTATGAGATCGCTCAAAGAATCAAATTGGCGTCCTCCGATATAGAAGTCTCGTTTCTTGTCGTTGACAGGTTCTGGTGGAGCTATTGGATATATGAGGCGTTCTTTTTTTAGTAAATCGGAAACGCTGGTGTAGTACCCTATGAGATCGCTCAAAGAATCAAATTGGCGCCCTCCGATATAGAAGTCGCCACAAACTGCAGTTACTCTAGAATGGAAAGACGAGATATACTGACTCAACTATTCAAGGGGTCTCCCAACTTCGAGAAGTAGAATGCTGGTAATGTTTAGCAAAATATTGTGGTGAGTAGTGCTTGGCTTGAGTACCTAAAGTGGTTAATCCCACTCCTTCCTAGATATGACAAAACGTAAGATCCAGGCTTCCTGTCACTTTCTCTTACAAGATAACTTCCAGGTTTTCCAAATGTTCTAAGACGTTCTTCAGTTGTGTGCCTATCTAGTCGGCCATGGTACCATCTAAATAAGTAAATAAACATGTTAGAGAAACCCTTTAATGGTCTGTTGTCATTCATAAAAAGCTACACGACTGGATGACAGCATCCCTAGTGGATAAAAGCACAAATCTGCGAAACACTTAAAACTTACTCCGTTTCTGGAGGCGCTATAAGACTAGGTTCGGTCGGGCTGTTATCCCCATTATTCTCAATATCGAAATCCAAACCTAAGTTCTCCAAGTCGTCTAAAAGACCAGATCCTATGTTATCCTCCAAGAGAGGTGGAGGCGGTGGAAGTGGTAGTGAGCTCAATGTTGACCTACAGCAAACAAGACAAACATTTAAAGAATAAACAAATCTCGTTGCAAATTATTATGTACACACAATTTCATTTTAAGGTTTACCGAATGAAATCCATTGTGACAGTTTATATTTGTTTAAACGGCACTTCTCCTTCCAAGATATATGTAATTTAATTGCTCCTAATCTTATCTTCTTCCTTGAGATGCAACGTCAGCGTGAGGTTGAAGGTAGAAGGGAAGTACAACTCAACAGTAAACTTCTATATTCAATAATACAAACCACAATTGACAATCAATCAAGTATACTAGACGAAGCAAGTTAATTGTTAATATAAGTCGGACGGAGTACTTCTGATGCTCATTTACGAATTACAAGAATAATGACATTCATCATTTGCTAATTACAACAACTGACAACCTCAAGCATATCTACTAACTTTACCCACTTACAACCATCAGATGTCAGACATAACAACGTCAGTTCCTTCGTACAGATTTGATTTGGTGTTTGGGAAGTTGCATCCGCTGCAGCTGAACATGAGGATAACGCCTCTTCTCTTCAATCATCTATCTACCTTATCTGTTATCAGTCAAGCCAAATTTGTCAACTTTATAACGTTTTCATTACATATCAGATATAACAAATGAAAAAAAGTACCGATGGAGTATGAGTAATCAAGACAGACCTATTCCGAGTCCAACGTGCACATAAAACGGATGCACACAGAGGAAGAGGATACGTCCGAAACCTTTTACTTATCACTTATCCAAATAATGTAACGATGACTCACACAACACACAACACAAGTCATTCATTCACCCAACAGTTATCAGCTGTTGCATTGTTAGAAAGAAGGTGTAACAATGCCCCGACCAGGTATCCTGCTCTCAGACGCTTCTAAAGATTTGACTCGACAACACTACTTCTATGAAGTTCTTTCGACAGTTCCAAAAGACTACCTTCTATAAGTCATAAGATAAATGATAAAAGATGCTCGTGATGCTAGACCATTGACCTGACTTCCAGGAATTGAGTGACTCAACAAGACTCCAACAATTAACAAGAAAGCAAAGTAATCTTCCTTCCAGTCCGTGTGGGTCTTAAACTGTCATCATCATCACCAACAGTCTTCCGTCCGTCGTATCATTCATCAAATCTCAGTAAAGAACACAGAACAAATCTATGTGCCTCACTTCTCCGACTTGTTTCCTCCTCATTTACAACATTCCACACTCTGCATGGCATACATCTATAGTTTGTTTTGTTTGTCATTTCAATTCAAAGGAAAACAACTCTTCTTGTTGTTGAATGAATGAATGGGGCTCTCCGTCTCCACCGACTCCATAGTCCATCCAATTCTTAATGACAAAGAGTATATCTATAATACATGTCTGTACGTAGAAGAACAAATCGAAGAGAGCTTTTCTTCAATGGAAACTATGCAAATGAATCCTCTCTCTGTTCACCAAACCTTTTGCTCGTGTATCTACTAATACATGTCTGTACGTAGAAGAACAAATCGAAGAGAGCTTTTCTTCAATGGAAACTATGCAAATGAATCCTCTCTCTGTTCACCAAACCTTTTGCTCGGTACATCCCGTTCACATCCGTTCTCCAGCATCTTTTGTCTTGTACATATCTCGATTCAACGAACTGTACCGATGCCGATTTGATTTAGCAAGACTCTCTTCTCTCTCTCTCTCTCTCTCTCTTCGCCCAATTCCCTATTCTCTGCATACATACCTCACATCCTTTATCTGGTAAAATACTTCCATATTCGTTCCGATCGGATAAAAATTCATAAGGATATTCATAAAGGCCAAAATATAACGAGTAGAGTACAAAACCATTATCAACCCGATCGATGTTTCCACTCGTTTCTATGAATGAAACGGTATACACAACGAAAAGGTTACATGGTTGGATCCGGGCGTAAGCGGAGAGGGCATGAGAGCACTGCTAACTTAGCAGTAGCAGCACAACGTTGATTCTAGAAAAATGCTTTGCATGCTGGCTTCAGGCGACACAAGTTAGCCTCTCAGAAAAGTTTGGATTTACTAGCATTGTGATAAACCAAATAAATTATGAAAGGTTTGACGGCACGCCAAGCGAAGCTTCAACCCTTCGCATGCATGCCTGGCTATGACAAATAGCATTGGGGAGTGCGCTATTATGTAGATTTTTAAGGTATGTGTTCTGTATTTGTGTGGCCTGCTCACTAAAATATCAGTTTTTTAGGTATGTAGCAATGTTGTGTGTATGTATTTATAGAGCTAGAAGCTTCGTAGATTGCATTATGTATGCTTACAAGAGAATTGATGGGCGATTGATATATTCCTAAATCCACCGTGTCCGTTTCGTGAAGTTTGTGGAATTAAAGTTTTAGTTATAACGAACAATCATTGTTCTTTTAGGTGGAAGCGTAATATTGTTGAATGTTAAAAATATTAACAAATTACCGGTTAACCTTCATATTGTTGATTGTTGTGTGGAACTTTTAGCATTTGCGGAAGAAGATTGTTTTCTTTCGGTTTTGATGACCGGCAGAATTTTTCAGTGAAAGAAAAAAAACAGGGAGTTGTGTATTGGATTTATAATTGTAAGGTTAAATTGTAAGAAAGGTTGAGACTTCTTTGTTGGGTCTCGCGCAGGAGGTCAATTTTGGTCAATTATAAGTTGTGTGCAACATAATACCAGAAAAATGGCCACAAATAACTACTACGGTTTTACTCATGGTGGTACTCAGTACGGGTGAGTCAGAATTCAAAATTCTTCATTATATTTTTTAATATTTTTAAAATATTATTTTTGATTTTGTATTGTCACTCGAACAAGAGAAATTAACACAGTGACATACGGTCAATGCGATTTATATATCATTCATCATTGATCATTGCTTTCCTTTTGTTTTCATTCCTTGCAGGAATCAATATACTCCACCACAACAGGGTTACACAACAGCTCAACCTTATCCTCCTCCACCCCAGCCTCCGCCAGTGTCACAAGGAGCACAACCGTACCCACCACCCCCTCCTGATAACTATGTTATCAGTGGTTACACTCGTCCGGCTCAACAGTCGGCTGGTGCTCAACAAAATTACTACCCGCAGCAAAACCAACAGCCTACCTATACAGGTCAACCCATGCCACCTGCTGGTCCACCGCCCAGTGGAAAAGTTCCACCACAGGGCCCCGTTAAGTTAGTAGGAGCTTCAAACGTATATCCTACATATAATGCTAACACTGCTGGATCAGGAACATCATATGCTGGATTTGCACAACCTCCGCAACCTCCAACAACCAAAGGTAAGTTTGAACTAATTTTAAGTTAAGCTTTAGGCAATAATCAGATTAAATTACGTCTTCAACTCTTTCACGGATTCGATTCAAGAGTTAGAGTTAATCGAAAGATATGATTGCGTGGAATGATTGTAATTCGTAAAATTCGGTGCCTACAGCTGCGACATTTACGAATTATGATGCTGCCGTTTATAATGCTGTGACTGCTTATGCCCAAGGTGGGACGAATTCTAAAGCCAATAGCTTTGGCTTTAAAAGACAAGGAGGCGGTGGAGGACCACATATGAATAAGATGAAGGGAGTACGACCCATGCAAAATAAACCTCAAACTCTGCACTACTGCGACGTTTGTAAAATAAGTTGCGCTGGTCCTCAAACTTACAAGGAGCATTTGGAAGGACAAAAGCATAAGAAGAAGGAAGCCGCACAAAAAGTTGGTGGATCAGGTGGAATAGTACCAGTAGCCAAAGGAACTTCTGGTGGACTTCGATGTGAACTTTGCGACGTAACTTGCACTGGATCTGACGCTTACGCTGCCCACATCCGAGGAGCCAAACACCAAAAAGTCCTTAAACTTCACACGAAACTTGGAAAGCCGATCCCTTCTGATAATCCTACTGTAATCCAGTCAGCTAGTGCAAATGGTCAAGGTCAAAACCAACCATCTTCTGGGGCAAATGTCCCTTTGAAAATAATTCCGAAGCAGAACCAGAACCCACCTTTCGTAAAACAGCCGGTACCTAGTGCACCTAAGCTCAACTTCATTGGTCCTAAGGCTGATTTATGATCGGTATGGACAGGGTTTACAGCAACAAAATGAATCTGGATCGCAGCTGCAGCAGCCATCTCAAGCTATCACTAATGTGCAACAACCGCAAGCAGTTAGCCAAAGCCCAACTGTTTTGGGTAATGTTGCTCCTACGAACGTAGATCATAAACCAGAACCTGTTGCAACTGTATCACCCACTGTTGGGTTCGCGGAGAAAGATATTCAACCTGTAGGTCAAGACTATATAGAGGAAGTCCGCAGTGATGATGGTAAGGACGGGTTATGTAACAAAAACTAAGAGATAATGTCAAAAGGAAGGAATAAGCAGTAAAAATGTTTTCGTTGCCTAATCCTCTATTATCTGTGTTTAGGAAAAGTTGTTTCCTTCAACTGTAAACTATGTGAATGCCGTTTTAATGATCCAAATGCGAAAGAAATGCATATGAAAGGGCGTCGTCATCGTCTTCAATACAAGAAAAAAGTAAATCCAGACTTGGTTGTTGATGTAAAACCATCGAGCCGTCAAAAGAAGATGGAAGAGAGACGGGCTAGCAGAGTTACTCCATCAAGGAAAAATCAAGCGATGGGAGATATGTAATAATAGCCAGATTAAAATACGCATTTTGTAGGCCTAATGTTTTGTATTATCATATTTATTACATGTTATTCTATTATTCTATCATCGCAGGTTTCAAAGAGGCCCAATGCCACTTATGCCTCCAGGAGGAGGTCCACGTGGATTTGCACCGCCTGTCGTAAGTTGAAAAGGAAAATAATGAACATTATGCTTATTTTGAAACATAACCTTTCTTATTCTTACTACTGCAGTAAATATTATTTCATTCACTGTATTTCTAATCATGAAATTATGTTGGTCTTGATTAGTATGGAGCTCCTCCAGGTGGACCACACATGCCATTTATTCCACCCCTCATCCGAAGGCCAGAAATGTATGGAGGATCGTCATGTTATGGCTAGACATGCTGATATTTATCCTAAAGAAGAAGAACTTCATGCCATTCAAAAGATCGTCTCCAATACCGAAAAAGCGTTGAAGTTCGTATCTGACGAGTTTGCTGAAACAGATGCAATGAAAGTGAATGGGGTGAAAGACAGCGCCAGTGAAATGAAATCAGACGCCGATATGCTACAAGCATCTAGAGTGCTGAAAGGGGTCATGAGAGTTGGACATTTGGCGAAGGGTTTGTTGCTTAGAGGAGATAGAATTGTCCGGTTGGTTGTACTATGCTCCGAAAAACCGACTTCAAGTATGCTGGATAGGATTGTTGAAGGGCTACCAAAACATTTCCAAGTAAATTACATTTCCAACTTGAAACATTAATAAATAGTATTGCGCTTAACTTCGACTAAATTCCATTGGCGTTCCCTAGAATGTATCACCTGATGAGAAATACGAAGTAACCAAGAAACTGGGAGACGCTGCTTTAGTTGTAAGTTCAAGTAAGGAACCAAAAATCGAGGTGTCGGTTACATTGACATCCCCCCTGATGAGAACTCCAGCCGCGACTGGAAGTGACACTGTTGTGGCTGCAGGTGGTAAGATAATCAGGAAAATATTATTGTTGAGACTGGAAGATAATTGTATGACATCCACCCCCGGTGGATTTGGGTCGGTTGGTTCATGGTTGGTTGGTGGTGATGGTGAGTTTGTATTTGTATGGTTTAAAACCAGAAGAGTTAAGTGTCAAGTGGAGTGGGTGGTAGGATAAAGAGATCATTTCGAACTTCTCATATTAAAGTGCATACTCTAATTTCTTAATTGTAAGTAGTTTTGTGTTCATAATGTGTGAAATCAAGTTCTGTTCGTTTTGAAACTTAGTCAAAATTGTCGATCAAATACATTTCTAACTTGAAGGACAAGAAATGCATTTAGTTTTTCATTATTCTAAAAGGCAATGCACTTAATATTAGAGAATCAAAACCACTTAAAAGCTCATGTATCGAATTGGTAGTAAAATCTTTCATAATTAACTGTTTAGTTGTTTTCAATGCTGAATGATGAAGGTTATATCCACCAGGCAAGGGCAATACTGCTTTAGAAGTTAAAAACGGATAAAATCATATATTCTAAAATCAGTCAAAACGTTCAGTCAGGAATAGGAACTAGTTATAAGCTCGTGGAAAATTATAATCTTTATGTACTTCGAAGATTTGCAGATATGTTTAATGGATTTGTTGGTGTGATGTCGATGTATGGTAATTACATTACATGCATGTTAATACTCTTTGTAGTGGTTAGTATTTCTAAGTTGAAGAGCTGAGATTTCAAGTGGTTTTGCAGTGACTTCGAACTGGTGCCATTTGTGGATGT
>JAANSM010003903.1:0-12126 GCA_036850725.1 Orchesella villosa | reverse complement strand
TTTGGACCCAACCAACTTCTCTTATGCAATCAAGCACACAAAACATAAGTACTACTAAGTTACTATACTAGTCAAGTCAAACCCATAACTAAAAAGTGAATGTGACTCTCAACTTACTTATAATAGTTGTACACAGTTTAGTAGCAACTTTAGTTGGTTGAGTCAGTTGTGAGTCACTCACTCTTTTTCTCTACTGCTTTATTAATGTCCTGAAGGAGGTAGAGAGCAACATGGTTGCTAAAGCAGGATAAGATGAGATTTATAGTAAAATTGACCGAGAAAGTAGTTTAGTTGGAGTTGGAGACAGAGAGCTGGAGCATTTTTTTCTCTTCTTGGCTTGTACTTTGTTCGTGTTGACTAATGCCGGAGGATGCTTACTTGAGTTACATATTGTATTCTGTTGGAGCTGATGAAATGAATGAAATTTGAAGAAGGAGATGAAGAGCCTTGTGCAAAAAGGAGTTTGGATTCTGTTTTGTTGTATGTTGAATATTGGTAGTTGGTAGAAAATGAGGGGAATAGATGCATGCATGGGGAAGAAGAATTAGAATGAGAAGATTCGGAGTCCTGAGTGCGCATCTTGATGTTGGATGTTGGGTAGAAGCTTTTGCTTGCTTTGCTTTCTCTTTGGGAAGGATAGTGCTCTCAGCACGTTTTCAACAGGCTGTTCTGCTCCAGCGTCTACTTGTTTTACTCAAAATCAATCCAACAAATCTGTTTGTACAATACCCATTCATTTTCTATTGCTTTCAGCAGTGGGTAGGTTTACAGTGGAAAGAAAATTCATGATTTGTTAAACTTTATTCTACGCAGCATCTTCTCTGTTTTGTTTGATGTACTCATGCATATTAGGAGGTTCATGGTAAATATACATACTAGTCTGCCTACACGAGTTTCAACCAAAAAACCTTATATTTAAGAATCTAAAGTTTCAACAAGGCAAGGAAATGCAACAAAAATAATTGCAATGAGAATTGGATGAGAAAGGGATAAGCTTTTTAGCGACCATTGAATTATTCAAATTCATGACTAACAATTGAATTATCAATCAGTTACAATTACTCACGTATTAACATACACTTGTCGCAAAGACAGCTTACTATCTAGTATGTACTAAAATAAAACTCGTATTATTAGTCGTATTAACGACGTCTAACTGAATCAAGTGAAGTCTCATTTCCATACAAATTCAAGTCAATGTGCTTGAATCAAAGATGGCCGGCTATGGAATCTGAGTAATTCCTTCAACTTTGGGATTACGTTTATGATAACGATGGTATTTAATAATTGCAATGAGAATTGGATGAGAAAGGGATAAGCTTTTTAGCGACCATTGAATTATTCAAATTCATGACTAACAATTGAATTATCAATCAGTTACATTTACTCAAGTATTAACATACACTTATCGCAAAGACAGCTTACTATCTAGTATGTACTGAAATAAAACTCGTTTTATTAGTCGTATTAACGACGTCTAACTGAATCAAGTGAAGTCTCATTTCCATACAAATTCAAGTCAATGTGCTTGAATCAAAGATGGTCGGCTATGGAATCTGAGTAATTCCTTCAACTTTGGGATTACGTTTATGATAACGATGGTATTGTTATTCAGAATTCAGGAGAACCTTATCGTGCATGAGTCAACGAGTAAATGAATGACATTGATTTAGGGAGAAATATATTCGTGCAAATTGACATTATTTAGCAAATGACTACGTTAAAAGTCAATCTAACTTTATTGACAGTTATGATGAAATTGCAAACACAGCAGATAAATGAAAATCTGATTCGTGTGTAATTGTGTAAAGCGGCTATAATAAAGTGCCGCCTCAAGGGAATAATCTAATTTTGATAAAGAAAATTATTTGAAATGAACACGGCTGACTGACAATATAGCATTTATAATAGCTAAATACTTCCCATGTTTAAGATGTTACAGCAGCACCTTAAACTTCGTATTTTTTATTTGAATCCTAACATCTAGAATATATTATTTTTTGCTACATCCATGAATACCGTTCTACATGCTTCGCAAAACGGATAAAGGAAAGCCAGCGGCAGCAATTATCCATACTAGAAAAGGGGTTGGGGTGTGGGGGTGTCGAAATAGTAAATTATATTGATTTAAAGTTTATATAAACCCCGTAACATTCTGCCTACAGTACAATACGTTTACTGGCTTTGTTTACTTAACATTTTCTAGCAGCTGGTGCTCACGTGGCCTATTACTATATAAAAAGGTATCTATCTATATCCAAAGACACAAATTTGTGAATATGCTGTAATATTGTATAAGGCAATGTAACTATTTTTCCTCAACATCAAAAGCTAGCGTAATGTAATATGCTTTCCATATAGTCCCATTTAGTTGGAAGGAAACTAATAAAAAGCCGTCAAATGTTGCTTCATCTCTTTACAATTGGAAGAGGATGTTTTCAGAATATAAAAAACAGCTTTTCCAATATGCTTCTGACAACATGCTTCCTCAATCAGACTGCAATAACGGAACAGTAATAGAGCACCCCTCTTCTTACTACGTTTTGTTATTTATTGTCATTTTTGGCTTGACTTTAGCTCTCTATTCATTCTTTTAGCCTTAAGTAACAGTTCTTTCACCTTCTCTCTAAGAAATTGACAACGTGCTCCAGCCTCATTATCTCCCTTGCTTCCATATATATCCATACTTTACTAGCGCATGAGTTGTCATCATCAACGTTATTGTCACTTTTTATGATAAATATTTCCGGCACGAGAAGAAAAGGAAGAAAACTCCTTCTTCCCGACGTTAATGTCCTTGTTTCCTTGATATAACAATGGATGATGAGTGAGTGAGAGAGAGAGAGTGGTGTTTGCTTAAGTTTGACATATTATCAACGACAAAATAATGAGGGAAAGGTAAGAAAAAGGTTATTACAAGGACGTGTCAACTACCTAGAAGCTACCAAGAAAGCAGTAGAGAAATTTAATGGCCGTTAGCAAAAGTTGTAATGTGCATGTAATGTGTAAAGCAAAAAATGTAATACTTAGCTGCCAGAAATTATATTCGATTTTATTATTCATCAAGTAATATTTATAAGGTCATTAAATTTTAAAGTTGTATATTTATATTATAATCAAGCATACATACTAGAAGCTAATTGTAATAGGACAGAATGAGGACTAGTTGTTTTATAATTTGGATATTGAGTAGCCAACGGTAATACCCAATGAGAATATGTTATGTTAAGTCATCTATGTTAACGAACATAAATGACTTTCCGTATATGTCTTAATATTACCAAAAGTCAATCCAACCGATTCCAAAAATGATATATATTTGTCTTGATAAAACAGGCATTCACTTGGAAAGGTGGCAGATCTAGCACCAATCTTACACCTTGGCACTTGACGTTTTTACAGGGGGATCACAAGCTCTCCAATTCAATCTGCCAACAGATAAAGATATAGATGAGGATGTTCATGTTATGAGGATAGAGAGCAGGCTGAAAATGATGATGATGATGACTATGATGAGGAGTAGACGGGAAAGAAAAGAAATGTGAAAGAAATGGTAGATAAAATTGCGACAGATTTTTCATTAGACGCACACCATGATTCCGTCGACTGCCAAGTGATCCGTTAGCATTATCCAATGCCCATATGATATGGTATCAAGCCTATCAAAAAGATCGGATAATATTACATAGCGAAAATGCAATTTCAAGAAGCTACACAAACAGTCAGGGTTTTGGATTCGAATGCCGAAATACAAGTAGCCATCACATCAGAGATCATATTGAGAAGAGAAAAGAGAGAGAAACGAGAAAGATGAGATGAGATGAGACACATCTCAAAAAATGTCACAGCAAACAACACAACTCCATAGGCGGTAGATGTAGTGAATATAAAACTCTGAAAGTGAAGTGGAGACAACAAGGAAAGGGTGCTCATCACAATCATAACTTGTCTTCAATCCTCATATTCTCCTTCCAACTNCTTGTCTTCAATCCTCATATTCTCCTTCCAACTTTTCAAGACGGAGACTGACGCAAAGGAAAAAAGCTTAAGTCTAACGATAAGTGTTGCTATAAATATAAATACCTAAAAGTGTATCTACGATATTCAATGCATTGCCAATTCCAGCTATACATTTTATTTTTTTTATTAGTATTTATTTTTCGCTGAGTTGAGTGCAATTCCCAAGAAAATGAGGGGGGAAATGATTCGATGACTCCTATTTATTTTCATTTCTTTATTTGAAGACACTCTCCTTTTGTTGAGACAGTTGAGTAATACTTCATTATAGATGACAGCAATAACAACTTATATAAACACTCCAGACGGATTTTCAATGTAGTTGTACTTATGCCATGACGTCCATCCATAATCTCAGAGCTTTTCAAAGGGAGTTGCAATAATTTCTGTGACTTTTTTATATAAAAAACTGAGCTTTGTCGTCAGTAGAATCAGAGTCACCATTCACTGACGCCAATTTACATCCGGTTTTGTAGTTGGAGGCACTTTAAAGCAAAGAGAAATCGACCGACGCTCAGAGTTTTAGTAGATTTGTACCGAGGGAGTAGTTCAAAGGCAGAATGAAAAAGGAAGCAACAATTTAAAACCTATTGGAAATCGATTTAATCGAAATTATGCAACCATCTCACTCAGATTTATATATATCCCCATTCCATTTCCCTAGCCTCGACCTCAACCTCAAAGCTGGTGACAAAGGAGAAAAACAGAGCAACGCAATCCAAATAATTTCCGTTGGGAGGGAGCGCATCACTTGGTAATAATGAAAACGCGAAGAGGAGAAACAGAAAGAAGGGCGGTAGAGCGAGCCGAGCGAGCGGAAAAGGCTAGAGCGTAAAGTTAAACAACTTTTTGGATTGGAATATTTACTGAAAATATTCCTACTTTTACTTCCTTTTCCAAACTAAATGCACGTTTTTCATGCACAAAATATCCTCACCTATTTGTAAACCCGAAGCTTTAATAATTGGCAATTGGTTATGCAAAAGGTCGCCTGAGATTGTAACATTCAGCATTATTTTTCAATCCAAAAAATATGCTCAAGGCTCAAAGGGTTACCGTAATTTCAATCCGAAAAGTATACCCGGTACGTAAATCCGGCTGCAAAGGATTTCACTTTATTTAATATAAACGAAAAAAACAAAGGGATTTAAAAAACACGGCTTTTAAAAACCGGAATATGTTTGAACTTTCATTTTCATCACTTGCAAGATAAACTGATTGTGATTGTCAGTGTCATCAACAGAAAAAAATGTTCAGATTTCATTTTCATGTTTCCTTCTCTTCCGCTCCTCTTTTTCAGAAGGAAGTCCGCGCTCAAAAAAGTGCTGAACATTGAAAAAAGAGAGAGCAGAAGCAGAAGCAAAAAGCTTGTAAAAATATATGTAGTTGATGACGATGATGATGATGATATGCTCTTCTGATAGTATTTTAAAAGTGTGATACAGATTCTTGTTAAGATGTGTGGTTTTTGGCACTGGTCTAGAGCTTTAGCCAAGAAAAAAAAATATCATGGGAAAAATTATTGCACCCAAGCCTCGCAATATGGTAAACGATCGTTTAAATTTATGACCATACTGTTGCGCTTTTCCTCTTTTTTCCCAGCATGTGTATAGTCTAACACCCTTCAACTTCACCCAAAGCAAAGCAAACACACTTCCCCCCATTTCCATATAAAAGCTTATGAGCATAAAATATTCCAAGTTGGAGTTGGAAACTAGCTTTGGGAGCTGTGCTGGTAAAGCATTTATATAAGCAATAGGAAAAACAGGCGAGGCTCTTGTACTCTTTGGAAGAGATGGCAAGTTTGAAGTTGGTTTTTGGTTCACCAAATCATGATGAAAATGATATGATGCAATGTAAATGCGTTTACACACTCTTTACTCTTCTGCTTTATGTATTTCCTTCGTCTCTTTTTTTGTGAGAGTTTGGCTTTCGCATCACTTTACTACAGAGCCAGTCATAAAACACACAAGGAAAACAAGACTGGGTTGCGTTTTGAGAGTGTTATGAATGATTCTAAAGATAAATGCTAGCATAATGCCCATGTGAGACTGGATTTTTCGGTTATTACTTCACATTTTTCAGGTTCTGGATGTGGAGCCAACGAGAGAGAGAGAGAGAGAGAGAGAGAAGGAAGAAGGAAGGAAGCTTATTAGGTTACATAGGATGCTTTATGAGATGCATACTTTACACGTTTTCGTTTGCATTTGGGAGCTTGGATAGCAGCAAGATGCATGAGGAAAGTGAAAAAAATATTCCTCATATTTCTCGGGTTGTGAGTGAGTTTGAGGAAAAAATTATGCATGTTTTATTTTTGCTGAATTCCCGACGCTATACTATGATATCGTGAAAGAGTTCATTTATCAATTTTAAACTACATTGCAAAAAGGGATTAGGCATGCATAGTTGATAGTTGTAAATCAGAGCTTTGTAAATGTAATGGGAGATGTAAATGGAATATGTAACATGAGTTGGGGAGAGAACAAATGTGGAGCATTGAGATATAATATGATGCATGAGTGCCACACAGAGATATTTGCATTTTGGAAAGATTTCTACCATGGTCTAATGAAATATTTATGAACAAATTGATGCACATTTTAGATAGGACGCATATGCAATGGATTTAATGCATGTGCTGAAAAGCACAGTTGAGTAAAAGTGTTAATAACTTTACAACGTTTGGTTGGACCGTAAGTTCGACACACCAGGGTTTGGGAAAAGCTGAGAGTGAAACACGGATAATTCTAAACTTTTCTAGACAGACATTCATAAAGTAGAGCAGTCAGAAGAATATTCATAACACGTAAATGGATTATTACATATGTAATGTTATACCATAATGCAATTTAAGAATAATTAGTAATTGTGTCCACTTGTGTTATAGTTTAAAGTTGCTCCATGTTTCCTTTAAACCGATTGTAATTATACTACATTCAGGTAGTCCGTCCCACCCGTTGATATATGACAATGTATCTGCTTAATAATAAATTTACAGGCTTTTCGAACAAGGCTTGCGTTTAATGATTTCGTCATGATCGAACCAAATTCGTTAAATTGTTAAAAGTATGTTAAAACTTGAATGCCAGACATCCTCACTACGCACCCTTATACGACATCCGAGTCGTCATAAAGATCACAATGTTAAATCCATGTGTAGTTGCGCAAACTTCACATTTTTGTTCCACCAGCATCTGCTGAGAAAACTATTAATAAAGGAAGAAACTGAAACTCTATTAATGCACTTCAAATATACAAAGCAATTATACTGTCGCGACCCC
This sequence comes from Orchesella villosa, assembly GCA_036850725.1. Taxonomy (NCBI): domain Eukaryota; kingdom Metazoa; phylum Arthropoda; class Collembola; order Entomobryomorpha; family Orchesellidae; genus Orchesella; species Orchesella villosa. The sequence continues at coordinate 4,828 of JAANSM010003903.1, read as the reverse complement.
GTCGAAAGAAATATGAAGTGAGGTCATGTGGAGGTGTTTCGAACTACCAATAAAAATGAAGTGCTATATTATTCAATGTAAAGGAGTGGATAACAACAATAAAGTTGATAATGATAATAAGTCAATTCCGTCCTACAACTTAGAATATAATTATAATTACATTTACTGAAGCGTAATTTAGTTTCGTCTGACGTCTAGACTCCAGACTATAAAACAACCCTTAGAAATAGACAGACTGAATGAAAACACTCGCTTGGAAGTAGACTTTCTACTAGTGAGAGATTTAGCAAAAAATGTAGTGTAAGTACAAGGTTATCATTAATTTTTTACGAAACCAAATTAAATCATAAAACAAGTAGATTTTTGTTGAGCGGGGTATAACAATTTGATTCAAATTGTTATGGCGATGTCACTTTGGTCAAGTGTCACTTTTGTATACAAATTTGACATCGTTTTCAAATGGTGTCAAAGTGACTTCTCGTCAAAGTGACTGTCAAAGTTTTTAGATTAAAAGATTACTATTGAAACTGACGAGGAGTGAGCGTGAGCCGAGTAAGTGGTGGAGGTAAGCTTTTTCAATGGGGTTAAGTAAGGGGTAAATATTTAATTTATATTCTTTCAAACTTCAGACCAAGACCAACCTGAGCTACTTTTTATATATACAAAAATGCAGATTCTCCAGCATTGATAAGTGTGCATCAATGGTAGTTGAATTTGAAGAGATGAACGTTGCTAAAATAAATAATACAAATATTTATTCAGTTCACAATGAACGTCTACTTCTCGCACCATCCTTCTATGTCTAATTATGCCACCCCAATTTTAGGTACCACCAGCTTTAGTCACCCTAATCTTTTTGGAGTTAGTTTGATTCTCTCATTCGTGCAGTGAAGTCAGTCCAAAACGATCGTAAACAAAAACGTGTGCCCTTCTTCCCAGCAAAAAGGTTTGAGGCTTACGTGGTCATTTAGGAAAACAATCTTGTTTATGTCTTTCTTCAGAACATCTTTCCCATAAAACAGTCCACATACATGGCATCTTCTTCCCCTTCATATATATCTATACACTCTCAGCTAAATATATATGTAACTTTCTCCAGTTTTTCCAGTATCCAGCCTTGATTGCGCATTTTACTCCTTCTTTTCCATCCACCATGAAAAAGACATTTTTGTGGCTATTACTGCACACCAACAGCCAACATACCACCGCACCACCACCATTCTCGCGTGAACCATTTCTTTCTTAGAATATGGAGGCCAGAACCCGACCACGAACAAGTAACAAACACTCATTTTACCATACACCTCGTTCAAAAAATCCAAAAAACAGATATAGGATTAGTCCTTCCATATAAAAAAGTGGAAGTGGTAGAAGCACATCATGTCAGAATGTCTTTCATTTTCTTTCACAAGAAAAGCAATGTGAGCATAAGACATAAGAAACAGCGGATGGATATGAATGACTGTCACAAAAAAGGAGAGCGCGTGTTGTGGTGATGTGATGGAATGTGAAAGAACAAGGAAAAAAGCAACAACGTAATAGTGACAGGAAAACGAGACCCATTTTGAGACACAAAAAAACATTGTTATGGATTTTGTTGCTATTTTTCCTTGAAAAGAATACTTCAATTCGCCCCTGTCCTGCTTTCTCATCAGATCATGTACGCCAACGTAGCCAATATCACATGATTATGATTATCATCCTACACGAGAAAAGTCTGGAAATGAAAAATATACCACACAATCACACAATATCTGTTGCTGAAGATAAACAAAACAAATAGACAGTCCTAATGTCCCCATCCAATGCCATTCATCCGCATTCATAACTACGTCTCTAGAAGAATCTAGACTAGACAGACGGATGAAAAATCTAGAGCGGATAAGTAAAAATACGTAGGCGGACATCAGGATGTGGATCCTGATTTGATATGATATATTTGAGACTACTCGTTATCAATCAAACAACGTCAAAAATATTGGGACAACATGTCTAATATAATACTTTCGGAAGAACGAATTAGACGAAGAAAACAATCCGGGTGAAGAGGCTCAATTATCATCCCTACTTATAAATAATTGCAATATATTTCTAGAAAAATGTGTACAAATCTATACATATGGGGAATTTAATGATAATGATCCTAGAATTCCTCAAAATGGTGCTAAAAACATGAGCGAACTGAGCAGTTAGTTATTTACAATCTTGTCGTATCTTTGTATGATGTTGTAGTTTAGCGCCTATAAATTTTTTATAGTATTGTATTTATAAGTTTTAACGGTATAGATTATTATCATCAACTTTTGTTCGAGTAGTGTATGTATATGTTGTGCATGAGAGTGATCATATTTTCTGTTTTACTAACCATTTCTCATTTGATTTCACTTCGCTACCTTCCAAACAATCCAGTTCATCCTCCATATTACTTCCAGGAAACGAGGAGAAAAGGTAAAAGTAAAAACAAAGTATAGAGAAAACGGAAATACTAAGTATATAAAAAGGTTCTTATAATTTATAGTAATATTTGAAGTGTAAGATGAAGCACAAAAGCTGCCATCAGGCTGTTGAACAACAAAGAAACACGGGTTTATACACATAACGTGCGCGTTATGCTTACACGCTCAGTCGCTTCCCTTTCTCCCTCAGCTCTCTTCTCCTCTTCTCTCGTCTCTCTCTTTCACCATGACTTTTTGTAACCTTACCTTTCTTTTCCCTGGTACAAACTACAATCTACAAGCTTTTGCTATACTGACGACTTGAAATTTCATGCTCCATCCATGCAATCTCCCAATGAGCAGAGATCAGAGGGAACGAGAGAATGAGAGAAACTTTAATAGCAAGTATCATATTTAAAGAATGATAGGGAGCGAGAGAGCTACATGGTTGACGGTAATAATAGACAATAGAGAGATCATGTGTGATTCTATGATGCGATGTCGATGTCAAAGCCTACCTACCAACCTACCAACGTACCAACGCTTCTATTGTTTCACTTGAAACTGAAACTGAATAGGAAAGAAGCGTGTGTACCTTTATACCTTTATATATAACAGGTATACATATACTTAGGCATAATGCTTGTGAACTCTGCTCTTGTTCTTATGCTCTGGAACAAAGTATTATAAAACTGAAGCGATTCCATTATCCGGTTGAGTCAGTCGCTTGTTGTTGCATTTGATGATGATTATGGCTCATATTTAAAGAATGATAGGAAGCGAGAGAGCTACATGGTTGACGGTAATAATAGACAATAGAGAGATCATGTGTGATTCTATGATGCGATGTCGATGTCAAAGCCTACCTACCAACCTACCAAGGTACCAACGCTTCTATTGTTTCACTTGAAACTGAAACTGAAAGTATAGGAAAGAAGCGTACCATGTGTATTTATACAGATTTCCATCGAAATGAAGTGAAGCGCCGTAAAGGAAAGCGCAAACAGCAACAACTGAAGTGAGAACAAGAATATAAGTACGTACTTCAACTGAGAGTTCCTTTCTCTAGACATAAGGGACACATTGCTTTGCTTTGCTTCGTTTACAAAATACTTTCTCTTAATATACCTTTATATATAAAAGGTATACATATACTTAGGTTATAATGCTTGTGAACTCTGCTCTTGTTCTTATGCTCTGGAACAAAGTATTATAAAACTGAAGCGATTCCATTATCCGGTTGAGTCAGTCGCTTGTTGTTGCATTTGATGATGATTATGGCGGCAGTATAACTTGCAGTAATGGCATTGCAAAGGCTAAAAACAACCAACTATGAAGATGATGATGGGAATGTCGATGTCGAATGTCGAAGAGGCGAAAAAGGATCTTAGCTTTAGGAAAGAGGGAAAAAGAGAGAAGCCTCACCTCGTCTACTCCCAACTTTATATAGTGAACAGTTCCGGAAGAGAGTTTAAATGTGCTTTGTTGATAATAGATGGTTTGCTCCAAAATGTAATGCGCTCTCTCTCTCTCATCTCATTTCAGCCAGCTGAACAAACCTGAGCAGGTGGTTAACAACATTGTATGTGTGTGTTTGTATGTATTTTCTTTTCGTCTCAATCTCATTCTCACTCTCACCTCCAATTCCACATCCACATTCACCTCTTATAGTTTCCTCCTCAAATGAGAAAGTAGTCGTGGAGCTTTCTTGAAAGGGAGCTCACAGCTCACCCAAACCACTACACATTGTAATAAGTTCTAAATGGGCAAAGTCACAAGGATGTTTGCGGTTCGTGGACTGTGAAGGAATCTTTGAGGTGGAAACCATATGGTAGTAAAAGTATGTACATAAGACTTATTATGAGATTCATTTTCTCTTCTCTCTCTCCGTCTCCCTCCCCTTTCACTTTCTTCATGGTGTAGTTCAACGTCTTTGTCCTAATTCTCGGATGCATCTAGGTTTTGAAATACCTATAAATTCTTTCAACGAGAGAAATCGGCTACCCAAAACTAATACATTTGACGAGAAACAAGATGATGATGAAGAAGAGGATGATGATGATGATACGAACAACAACAACGCTAGCAACCCATTATTATACAAGTTTTGTGATGTGAAGATGTGATGTGATGTTATATGTTATATATGTGCTCTCCTTTCTCTTTCATCCCAAACTATATTTCTAAGTTCTTCTAAGGAGGGATATGGATAGACTATTATTTGCACGTAGTGCTTCTTAATAAACAAATAATGTACATAGATCGGCTTTTGAAGGGGTTTATACTTAAGTGTGTATGTAGAATTTGAGAATTTCTCTACATCTGGAGTTCTTTTCAAACAAAAGCAGTCAATCTTATAGTGAGAGAGATGAAGCTTAGGATGTGGATGTAGA
>JAANSM010003902.1:0-12128 GCA_036850725.1 Orchesella villosa | reverse complement strand
GTAAATGTTGGATCGAATAGTCTAGTGTTTCAAACCCAGGCAGTTAAAGTAAAATGTTACGTCGATATTTCTCCCTATTCCTCTCTAATGTACCGGTGTACTCGCCTGCAATATTTTCTACGTTGGTTTGGAAAAGTCAGAAATTCACGTTTGATTTCGGTCTGCAGTATATACAGATTCGATATGAAGTTGTGAACTATTTTGGATTTTATAAAACCCTGTACATATCTATCTACAAAATATACTCACATTTTATTTTATGTTTTACATTCACAAAAATAGTCAGTCTACTTGAGCAACCAAAGTACAATTTTACTCGCAATGTTTTGGTACTCATATTTTGTAATATCCAAGCATTGAAGTGTTAGTTAGTACTGTGCAAAAGTTGTACACATAAATTAGTAGTGTGCATGAACTTTTGGGGAACATCACCCTCGAAATATACTCATGTTTTAGTTGATGATGATGAAAGATGAAACATAGGAAGCAGGATGTTATGGTTGAGTAACTTGCATGGATTTTCCGATCTTTTGACCTTTAACTTTACTCTTGGCTAATTCTGTAAGGGTTGAGTTTTGTGGATGATGAAAATGGAGCTGACAAACTGAGCAAAGAGATTGGATCGGAAATGTCATAGAGGGTCTAAGATATTTTGGGATTATAAAAATCTCGATGATTTTTTATTGATTCTGTTGTAAGCTAATACTAATATCATATCGTGACATTATTACTAGAATTCATACGCATTGAAGAAGTCAAAGCCTTTGCAGGAAAGCAGAGCAGTGTGTAATATTATGTAACTGAGAATGTCGCGGCATTACGGTTCAGGAAAAAAATAGTAAGGCAAAAACTTTGCATATGAAAGTCGGCACAGAAGTTTTTCGGTTAATGTTTTCCAAAGACATGCGACTCATGTGAGTGTGTAATCGAGCAAAAAATAGAATTCTCATGGATCGGTCAAAACGGAAGGAAACAATAGGAGAGTAGCAGAGCATTCCTCTATGCTGGGAAGCCTGCAAGCAATATCTTATATATATGGGCACAACGTGATCAAAACGATCCATCGAAACTTAATGTTTATTTTATAAATAAATGAGATATACAACGCTTATATATTTCATGTTCAATGACGAGAGTGTATGCTGGCACACAAGCAAACCTATCATGCATGCATCTATGTCACAGCGGAAAAACACTGGGAGTGAACGAGAATAAATCTCCTGATTAGCTAAATTGTTTTTTTATTTTATTAATGAAGCCGAATGTCGTGCACCAAAGTGAGCTACCTGATTCTGAGTCTGAAATCATTTTTTCCGCACGCTGCATTTCACTGCTCAACCCCAGTCAACGTGTACTAGCTATATAGTGTATCGATGGATCAATTCATTATGGTATTGCGTGTCATGCCATGTAGTCGAGAGTTGGTGGCAAAACGGAACTTCCTTTCCATGATCCATCACGATCATGATGATGATCATAATGATGTCGATCATGATGATTATGATTGCAATGTAGAATGATGGGATATAATGGACTCTCAAAGTCACACAGCATGATAATAAAATAGCGCAAAGAGGAGAATGAAAAGCATGGGAAATAAGTGCGTAGGTATATACACATCACTTCGCTGATGGTATGTAAGACCACAAAGTAGATGTGGAAGAGTGGAGGCATGTACTGATTTTGATCATGGAAAATTGGCTTCCAGATATCATGGCATCTCGACCTAATATTGCTTGTTGTGTTGACCGCACTTACTACTTCCGTGACTGATTTAGATTTTATTTCGCGTTTTAAAATCCCTTTTTTTGCTTGCATCAGACCACGAGATGTCCGACTTTCCCCCAATCAAACTTGTATTCCTACAGAGAGATACCTATATACACATGTGCAGTATTAACAAAGCTATATTTATTGCACTTTACATACGTTATGTAAATAATGTAGGTAATGCATATCATATATCAAACGTACAGGTAAAAAGTGCATGCGTGTGTAAGTAGCTGAGTTGGTGGTAGATTTTTTTTGGCAAAATATCGAAAAGCAGGATTTTGATTTCAGGCAGGGACGAAAAAGACATGCATTGCGTGTCAAATACATGATGACGATGACCATTCTCTGTAATCATATTACAATCACATGGTGCGAGCAAAAAGCTACTTTTACCGATGCAGGTATCATCCATACGACCACACCTTAGACCAAGTTCCTGTTGCAACATATATCAAAGTTGTTTATTTTGTCATAAATTTTTAACCGTTCTCTCTCTCGACTAACAAGCCTGTAGAAGTAGGCATGCATTCGTGTAGTATTTGCTTTTTCATCCAGTAAAGCACACACACTGAGCTGAATGTTTGTATGACTCTTGTACGTCCATCCATGGTACAATGTAATGTAGAGAGAGTGTTCGTGTTAAACATTTTTGAGTTTACATTGGAATATAAAATCAGAGTTTAGTTTAGTATGTAGTCGGCTCGGCTATCCATTCAGACTGACTTCCGTTTGATGGCTGATCAACGAATTTTTGTTATGATCGGTTTAAGAGTTATGGCAAAGTGACTTCTTCCTCTCTCTCACGCTCATCGTTTTCATCATTGCGCTAACTAACCAAAAATATTGACACGAATACAACAGCCAAATATTTTTTTTCTTTCTGCAATGCATCCGTGTATTGACTAATTTCTATAAAAAATGTTTTTATATATGTTAGGGGTGAGCTGCAATGAAGAGTACGACGAACGAATTGATTTGGGTTAAAAAAATCCATGATAGATACACAGATTCAAGGTTCTGTTGAACTACATTATTATACTACATATGACATATATACGCGCAAATATACACAAAGTATTGTGTAAGAATATTAGTTAAGTATTCTTCACTCCTCCAATCACCAATTGAATGCAACTTATGAAATCATTTCAGCAATACAATAATACTTTAATTTATCTCAGCAACTAATTATACTCCTTCATAGAATAACCCGCAACTGATTTTGTATGCTATATCGGTTTCGACGAGTCTGAAAATTAAAAGAATTTTTCTAGAATCGGACCATTTCCCCACTTACAGTACAAACTAGTAGGATTTCCTTCAAGCGCATATAGGAGTACACGTTGATAGCAAGCAACATTTGAGCCTCTGGGAATGAAAGCAATGCTGGGCTAGGTTAGACCACCGGAATAATGTGAATTGAAAGAAATTACCCCTGTGAAATAATTTATACCCTCTATTTCATTATATTCTCTCATTCCCGTCCCTCTGCCGACCTTTAAAAATGCATGTAGTTTGTGGAGCTATTCAACTTGAAAAATATTTCACAACATTCATACTGCAGTGCTGCTTCTATAACTTTCATACTACATATATGCTATGTACTTCACATCGTCCGTCACACTTTGAGCTACCGAACTACCAAGTAAAACTCCGTCTCTCCCATCTTTTATCCGTTCCCTCATTTTATTTTTTTTTCTCCTTTTTATTTCTGGTGCTGTGATTTTCATTGCAATACATCTCTCTCGGTTCCCTTATTTTTATTATTGTCCAAAAGTACATAACGTTCTATCCAAAAGTATGCACATAAATAAATACAGGAGCAGTGAGGCAACCAAACATTAGACATTTTGTACACCTGGAACTTTAGACTATTTATTGTTGTTGCTCTTCTGCCCTTTTATATCGAGTGTCGCAGATCACAATGTAATACCTTATAATCATATTGAAAGAAAAACGGCTTCCAATGAAAAGTTGCGTGGAATAACAGTCCCTTTTATTCACCGGCGGGTCAGGTTCTATATGGTACCGCTTGTGCTGCGTTGCCTCCCTTTCTTCTCTCTGTCTCTGCACATTTTACTACAATTTTTTTCTCCTTCGTTTCGCCAGACCCATTAACTGTTCGCATTCAGTTGTAGGTTGGTGCAAGTCGCTTCATTATTTGTGACTTGGGGTGTATGATGATGGAGTGTTGCCTGAACTATCGGTATGGCATGTGTACATATTTGAGCACGAGATTCAGATGTGACACAAAGGCAATCATCGTCATCAGTACGAGTAATATTACTTTTATAATAATAACAATAATCGTAAATACTCGTACGTTGACTACCTTGTTTTGGTAGCGTAAAAGAGAAGCATATTGGTACTAAGGAAAGGATGCCAATGAAATATCACTTTTGAAGCACAGAGATGAGCAAGTCTTTGGTTTACAATTTTTCTCAATTATGATAATGATGCTCATGACGCTTTAAACTCACACTTTTGCAATGAAATATAGAAATGCAAATGCAACAGCTTTTGCATAATGTTTTATTGCTTAGATTATATGAATATGCATGCAAAGTTTTTGGTTTGTATAACAAACCCCTTCTTTTCACTTTTATGCATCGCACAGTGTGTTATCCTCAGTTTTTTCCTGACACAATGTTTTCAAACTCATGGAATTTATTTACTTTTGGTGTTACTTTCTTCTGTTAAACACAGGAGCATGAAATTAAGTAGCTCCTGAATATTATTTAAATTGCCAGAATGCACCCGGTTAAAAAACTGTGATCAAAAGCAATGAAACTGCCATCCAGAATCCAGACAAGATCCCTGATAAGCAAACAAAATATTTAGCATTATACGACTGTAACAATTTATCTCTCGAAAAGAAAACACATGGTATTGGAGCCTGTTTTCTACTTGAAGTTTGAAAAGGAGTAAACACTTGAAGATTTTCAGGTAGATGAACAAAAAAGAAGAGGGATGAGCACACTCAGACATCTGATAGTATGAAAAACAAGTATCGTCATCGTCATAATAGTAATATATATTTTATACATTTATGTTTATTGGCCTTGAGGATAATTCTTTCTTTGAGTAGACTTTGCTACAAATGAAACTTCATCTTGCTGACTATCATCCTCATCATATCATTTTAAGCAAACAAAATATTTAGCATTATACGACTGTAACAATTTATCTCTCGAAAAGAAAACACATGGTATTGGAGCCTGTTATCTACTTGAAGTTTGAAAAGGAGTAAACACTTGAAGATTTTCAGGTAGATGAACAAAAAAGAAAGGGATGAGCACACTCAGACATCTGATAGTATGAAAAACAAGTATCGTCATCGTCATATATATTTTATACATTTATGTTTATTGGCCTTGAGGATAATTCTTTCTTTGAGTAGACTTTGCTACAAATGAAACTTCATCTTGCTGACTATCATCCTCATCATATCATTACATTAAACCAAATGATAATGATGAAAAGTTTTTACAAGAGATTTCACACAAAAATTTATAATTTGTTGCTGGAGGAGAGGAAAATGGAAAAGTTAGAGGGAAAAGTTTTTATGTTTGAGATTTCTACATTCTACCATTAAATGATTATATTCTGTTTGGAGAATGGGCCCTTCATCATATCCTGAAGGAATTGCTCTTATATACTTTGCTGCATTACATTATAAATATAAGGATACACATTTGTTTGAGCCCCTGAATAAACATTGCCTTGTCATGTCGTAATCGTAATATGAGCGCATACATTGCACCAAAGATGAAGTTCCTGCTCAGAAAGGTATATATGTATTTTGTGTTGTAAAGTACATAAAATATATAATGTATTGCTGACAAGCCTTGCATTAAGGTCCTTCAGCTCAGGTGGACTATTTCACTTGGTTTATTCTCGGTTTGCCGGTTTCATTTACCTTCAAGGATCCTTCCATCCCATGACATATTTGTGTAAGGTTATTATCCGCTCGTAAATGTCCACGTACACAAGCTAGATTCTATATACTGGTGTGTTCTCTCACATTTCTTGCAGAGCAAATACGTAAATATGTAAAAGTAAAGCAGGGAGCAAGCCTGAGAACAAACAAAAACTCGGAAATTTCGGAGGGTCCAAACCGTCTACCGTTTCGAAAGAGGATTTCTCAACAAAATTTCTTTATTGTGTTCTTCTCTCACTCTGCTAATAATGATTTGTGATGGTGAAGAAGGTACAGAAGTGACAGGGGAAAACGATACATACCACTGCACACCTTTAGTACGCAAGCAAGCATGTAAGGTGCTTGAATGAATGATACCAGCATACCTTCGTAGAGTTCATATTATTCCTTTACATTGACTATGCATACCTGTGTTTCTCTAATCAGTGCTACTACGAATTCAACCGATGGAAAGGTAGAAAAGTACCTAAAACTTCCTTCCTTCAATGTGTTACGAATGAAACCTCATCGGATTATTTGTTAAACGAGACTCTTGCTACCGCTGTAGTGTTTATTCTCTGGTGAACTTGGTTATAGAAGATTTTTGGGAGAAAAACAGTAGAAAAATATGGGTATCGAATGCGTGACCCTTGTCTTCTCACTGCAAGGGGTGCTCCCTTGGCATTTTAATCCGACATACAAATACTTCAACGTACTATATCCTTCGCTACAAACAATCTCAAGAGTAAATCGGCTTGCTCTCTGATGTATGAACTAACGACAGCATTTTTTATTACTAGAACAACTGCCCAGAATTTATATTTCTTTCCCGTCAGTTCAGCATAATATACCACATTTATGCATGTTCAAGCTTCAGTCTTCTTGACTATAGCTTCGTGTGTATCACCAATATCTTAGGTATATTGTATATTTGGAATTCACAAACTCAAAAATTGTACGGTTCCAACAGTATAAAATATTTGCATCAATTTCTCTGTCATCACGAGTTTAATTACATTCGGTTTCTCTTTTAAACTGAGCGACAGAGTTTTTTTTGAACGCACATTGGATTAAATTAGCGATAAAAAGTTCGTTAAATTTGATTTGTGCTCCAGAGATTCTTGTCAGCTAAACGAACTTTAAATCGTTATTGGTACCTCTGGGAAATATCCAAAGGGAGAGACTTGGGAGCTCCCGATATGAGATCCCTTCAACTGCCGCACATATATATCACAGCAAAATGAAATACAGGACATATACACGTACTATACCGACACGGAATATGACACGACACGACTAAGAAAAATGTGTGATTTTGATATATGTATATAAAGGTATTCGGTTTTAGGTAGCGAAACGCTCTCGTTACTCTAACTCATTCAGGTATGTGCACTAAAATGAGAAACATAAAGAATGAAAAATATGAAACAGGCCCGTCATAACATTTTTTCTTCGCTGCTCGCTCTTATTTTACTCATTTTTTTTCGTTTCGTTCATGTCCCCTCTACTCTACTCTCCCTGATCTTTCTAACAAGCACTTTTGGTAGGGCTAAGAGGAGCTTACCTTGGGAATTTCGTTCTCACGAGTAAACAGACACTCGATGAGGATACATGAACTACCTATATAGTTCTGGATCGCATACATTTATTCGTTATAGAGATGGGTTAGCAATGTTAGTATAGAATATATAGTTTGGTGGTTTCGGTATTCACAAGGGCTCTCATCTCCAGCTACCAGGGATGGGTCCTTTTTCCTTTCTTCACAACATATTTTTGCTAGCTCAGCTTACTGAAAAGTTCTCAATAACAAAAACGATTTAAATTTTATACCTTTGCTTTCCATCCGTCCCTTACCTGCTGAAATGTGTTTGGTACCCTGTCAGCGTACGATTGCCATAAGCCTGCTAACATCTTAAAGGTGTTATTTTTCCCCTTGTTCATCCATCCGACAGGCTCTCGCAATCCGTCTAAAAGCGTCATATATACATCCTTTTATTTTATGAATTTCGAGTTGAGTTCATTGAGAAAAACTTTTCTGGGACTGTTTGACATCCTTTTGGATTTATGTACTATGTGCCGTTCATGATGGCATTTGATGTGGAGCGACGGGATGTATGTTTCACCTTAATTCTCTCATCTCCATCAGCATCCAATTCAAACAAAAGAATCTGACAGCTCTTTGATACAAGCTTTGAGATCAACGAGTTCGAAAACTACATAGAAATTGGGAACGCTATAGTTTTCCTCAAAACCAAGTCTTCTTCATCATGACGGTATAAGAACTGAAATGCACTGTCAACTATGCTACTTTACTTTACTTAGTGTGGGATGAAATGGAAACTCGGGCGCATTAAAAATCCATGTGAATTGCTCCTTGATATATCAAAACTGCCAAGTGCGCCAGAAAAATCCAATGAACCTACACTAAAGAAATGACAGCATTTCGATTTCCAGGCCATTCTTTTAAACTCTGAAATCTTCTATACAAAGAAAACACTTTTTTTGCAATCGTAAAACGTACAACCAATTGAACTAGAAGCTTTATACTACAATTACAACCCTTTTTCTTCCACTCGGTAGCTTTACTCAAGCTAATTTAATAAAGATTGCGATCAGTGGCACACATAAAAATGCGTTCAAAAAGATGCCACATTATTCACATTACAAACTATGGTGAGCTTTGACTGACAGTCAGTCAGGGAGCAACAGTTAGCAGTAAAAATAGCATACATCTTCTACTCGCTATATATTATGGTGCTCATAACATAACAATAAACGTAGAAAGCAAATGTGCATGCATTGTTCGTCTTCTTATTGAATCTACCCCCTATATACTCATGCACATAAATATATATTTTCTTACAAGTAAAAGCTATATTATTTTGTGTAGGTATATTATACTACTACTCAGTAGGTACATAATATATAATGCGTACATATATATTTTCTAGTTGTGAAACTGTTCAAAACTTGAATGAAAAGGAATCTTTTTCTGGCAGTCTTTTGTTGTGTAACTGTTTTTCTTNTAGGTATATTATACTACTACTCAGTAGGTACATAATATATAATGCGTACATATATATTTTCTAGTTGTGAAACTGTTCAAAACTTGAATGAAAAGGAATCTTTTTCTGGCAGTCTTTTGTTGTGTAACTGTTTTTCTTCATTATTACGATGGATGCAAGCAAAGTTTATATATCAGCAGGAGAAGACATTCTATTGTTCACTTTTTCCTGTTTCACTTCATACATCCTCTCTCCAATAACGACATAAGAAAGTTATACACAACTATATTTGTATATACTTGCTGAGTCTACTGTGTGATGTGATATGATACTCGCTCGTGCAGTCGATATAACACACGAGTTGAATATATATATAATATTCTCTGTTTGTTGTACATGTTTGTGTGTAAAATGAGATTCTTCATGCTGGAAAACTTGGCTATTGTTTGTGTAAAGTATTGTAATTTTGCTAACTTTCTTGTTCCAGCCTGAATAGGAATGCGATGCATCGTCTTCTCGTTAACCTATCGTAGAGAAAGGCCAAAGTTACGCACGGAGATATTACATGGAATATATGTTACTTTGTGCAATCTAGTTTTACTAATCATAAATGTGAAATCGAATCAAACTCAACTGCTGTACGGATCAAATTTACGCTAACGCATGAAACCCACACATAGATATTTGTATGAAGACTTCGTTAAAAGCTCAAAACAGAATTGAATTTTAGAATTTTCATGAGAAACGTGAACAAGCAGAATAAAAATAACTTGTAGTAAACTCAATCCTCACTGCCTCAACAATGCTAACAACAAACGCGGAAGATGTTTGGAATAAGTCAAAATTGAAGGAAAAGTTGAGATAAGCTAAAGAGTTTAAATGGAAACAAGCCTCATTATAAAAATTAAAATACCGAGAATTCTGATAAATATATTATGCAGCCTCTCTTTTACTTATATTTCTTTAGTCATCCCAACAAACTCGTAATAGTAATCTGATCTCTGCCTATATGTAGTCGTATATGCATAAATATAAAACTTTTTCTTCAGTCATCCACAACATTTCCTCACATTGATAAAAAAGGAAACTGTGGTGGAGGAAGAAAGAGCTAGACAAACGTATCTCTCTATTTTAGTTGCGCTAGTAAGTGGGATTTCGTGAGTCCACATAGTCGGATTAGTATATGTATGACTCCATGCATGCTTGAACCTTGGAGGCAAGCAAAGAAGAACTCTCTGAGCTCTGCTATTGCTGTATCCTGCGTGCTTCTACACTTCTGTTTTTCTTTCTTTTCCCTACTTCATAGTATAGACGCAGCCATCCATGTTGAAATTTTTACTGTTTGGCCAAGTTCGTGTGTCAATGCTTCTATTCTTACGAAAGTTTTCCCCTTTAACAAGAAGAAAGAGAGAGAGAGAGAAGAGCGAGTGAAAAAAACACTTTGTCAGCATGTAATGTCATGAAAGTTGTAGTCGTGGTTGTGTAGACATAACTAAAGAATTTTTGCAAATTTTTGCTGCGTAATTGCCACTGGCAAGTAGCAATACGTGGATATATATTATTATATTATATTGTGCCGTCGCGGTAAGTACACGCTTCCCCAACTCTTAAATGAATTTTGTTTCTTTACTTTTTTCGTTTACAGCAAGAGCTCATTATCTCATTAATGAATTACCATACATACATACATATATATTCTTCAGTAAAAAGTAAGCAGCATTCAGTGACAAATAAATAGAAAAAAAAGTTAGATGAGAATTCACACAAAGAAATTTGTTGAAGCGTAATCATAAATAACTAGGTAAAGTATACGTGTGAGTAAGTATGAATGAAATTTAACCAATTTGATAACCCATCTACATTTCCTAATTTGCAAGGAAGGAGTAGAGGAGGAGGAATAAACCAGCTCATCTATAAGTTGCACAAAGAAATCTACAAATTTTTAATGCAATGTAATGTAAAGCCGTGTGATAAGTGGGAATTCTTTTCGTGATAAAAGTAGCAAGATATTTATCTACATTTCACAGGAATTGCTGGTTACAATTATTTTTTTATAGATAACTAGCTATGCGGATTTACAGGAGCAGATAATGATGAATATTTGCACTATGTGTACAATACGTTATTATTAGCTATATGCTACGTAGCTATTATTATGTAGCAAGTTTGCCAGTTAACTAGGATATTTTGCTTAAATTGCTTTGCATGTTTATTACTAAACCTACTAACAATCCACTAACAATCAACAATGTTTGCCAGTGTGTTTATCAAATAATATAATTTACATGTTGCAAAAATAAATTCTCTCTTATATTGCAGTCGGTATTTTTTTATCAATAATGAGGAAAAGTGGTGGCTTCACGAGTTACATCAATAAGGAATAGAATTTATTATTAAATTTTAAATGAGTTGCTTATTCCGTTGACTAGTTCCTGATTAAGAATCTACTATTGAAATGAAAGATTCTCCGAATCAACCACAAGATTGCTAAACTTTATTTCCATTTTCATTTAAACACACCTCCAAAGTTAGGGGTATTGTTAGTATTGTATACTCGAATGCTAGTTATACATATAAACTGTATAAGCGAGCAATATGAGAGAAGATTTTGTAAAAATAGATTTCCGTAAGAAATTCATCACAAAGCATTATTGGTTTCAGGCCTTCACGCTCTCAATAATATTGCATAAAACGATACTTGTATGGAAGTAAACAAATATTCACTTCAAGCAATCTCTCTCCAATTTCATACTTCACGACATCCACACTAATATTTTATTGCTAATCAAACTCAAGTATCAACACAGAGCATGATTCGGAATAAGTACACTTTGGAAATCATTATATTGTTTAAAAAAGAACGACTGTGTATAATGCATGTATACAGCATAAATCACATGATGTTAGCATGAAGAAAAGGTCATGATTCTTTGTTCTCATTTTGTTGCTGAGAGCTTTAATTAGAGTAGAAAGAGTCGACAAGAACCTCAGTGGGAATCAATCTTTTGTTCTCGGAGAGTAGACAGGTGTTCCCCTGTGCATAAGTATTTGCACATTATCACTACAATTTTTACACACACACGTACTTAATACTACACATCCCAACGCTTGTAAACACTGATGATGATGAGTATCAATATTGTGTGGTTTCATTGATTCAAGCACACATTCATTTGCACTTCATATCTTTTCAAAATATTATGTGTATGTGATTGTATACATTCCAAACGAATAAAATGGACTCATTCGTCCTTATTAATGTGAATATATGCTCCTACATACAACATATTGTGCTGGTATAAGTACCTGTACAGAAGTTTTATTACGCGATTTTTTTTGAAGAAGATCAAAAAAATGAAACACCCAAAAGTACACAGAAGAATGAGCAAAAATAGTAGCACAGCTAGTGTTCCATGGAGCAGTACAGAGTA
>JAANSM010003901.1:0-12129 GCA_036850725.1 Orchesella villosa | reverse complement strand
TATTAAACGTTAAAACAGTTTATGGGATTTTTGTTTCGAATTAATAATTAGTGATACAGAAACAGAAACTTCAGTTAGGGATTTTAATTTGATCTGACAAATCAAATGTAGTAATGTAATCAAATGTAAATCAATACAAATCTGTATGAAATTCTTTCATTATGAAAATATATTGTAAAGGTAATATTTATAGTGTACCAAATAATTAACAAACTTACTTACAAGTACTTTGTTCTTTTATAGTAATCAATAGTCGTTATATAGTTTCTTTTTGTTTGTAATTCCTTTACGCACAATTTTAACGTCAAAATGATTCATGCATGTATTCCTTACCGGCTCCAATATAATAAAACAAATAGAAACAATCAATCAACACATATATTAATTCATAAGACACACAAGTTTCAAATTGAATGCCACATAGAAAGTAGACTTTAAAAACCTAAAGTCATAACTCAAAGAGAAACTAAACAGTTTGGGAAATGTCTGACTGATGTCTATAGCGATGTCGATTGCATATAAGGCGAATGTTTTGATGCTGTTGACATAATTAAGACTTCATGTTTTAACATTTGACAAGGGCTGAAATAAGACTATTTCCTAACTGCTTAAACCGCACATTTTAAACATGCAATTACAATATTATACCCAGTACGGAAAACATGTGGTTTACCGTACTGGGTATAATATGTGGTTTACCAAATTGCATTAAATTTTTATTTCAAATAAAAAAATCCAATAATGAATAGGATCAGCGTCCTCAAAGAATTTTAAAAATGTATTTTCGAAGTATGTATTATCTTCTTAGAATTGCCTCTTTTCATCAACTACACCCTCCATATTTTAACTACTAACAGCAATGACGTTGAAAGATCATCTACATTCAAGAATAAATTATTTGAGTATTGTGTATTATTAACTGAGTCGCAGAACTGACACATATTTGCAATCATCCCGATAAAAATAATTTTTAGGCAAATAAATCTGGTTAAAATTGCAATGGTAATAATAATATACAGTATACGAATCAATTTTATTATTGTGTCCGGGAAGATAAATAAAAGCGACGTACATGTTGACACCTCATTCTCGGAATATTTTTGATATTATATATTATTATTTTTAATATTAATATTAATATAGCATGGTGCTTTTATATTCAATATTATAAAGGATAACCTATAAAGTGACGATTATACATAATATGTGCTTTATGAATATACTTCAAATTTAATTATGATTTACGCTAACAAATGATACATAACCAATTTTGCCCTAGCTATCACATTAGGTAAATAAACTATATTATTTGCAACAGTGTATCAGTTATATGTAATTTAATTTTCCAATTTGTAAAACACAGTTTACATTAAAATTGAAAGTTTGATAATAATTTATTTTATAAATTCCTTCCCGTTTGACGTTACTTCAGGAAAACAAATATACTAGTTTCACCTATTGACAATAAAATTATTGTATAGCCTAGAGTAAAGTTATTATCAGTGGGTATAAAACAGAAAAGTATTTGCAATGGTATATGTACACATATTAGACTAAAAAAAGGTAGCTACTTTGTCATTCTTCTATACATTAATTCTATCTCCAGATTCCGTTCTAATTACAGTGCACTATCGTTTCCTCTAATAATTTTGTTGAAACCAAGTGCGTAAGTTGAGTATGTTTACACAAAAATTTAATACAATTTCGCTAGAACATCATCAGGCGTCCGATCAACCAAAACAGGTCGCCATTTGGTTTCATCATCATCAAATATTTTTACTTTTGACAAGGTATGACCAGAAAGTAGGGGCTTGATGAAGGCATACACATATGAAAATACCCATGGAGCTGAAATTAAGACAAAAAAATGGATGAATATTTTTTGTTGATGTTTCTGTAATTTATGTAAGTCAGCTACCAACTAGGTATTGATTTCATTTCCATTGGCATCAAATAAAAAATATGATTGCGTACGTACCCCGAATAACATAAGCTGCTCTTAGTCTTTCAGGATAGTTTGCTTCAAAATCACGAAAGGCTGCCAATAGAAGTTGAATAGCTAAATCATGTAAAAGAGGGTTTAATATAAATATGGATGACCTTGACAAAATATTGATAATATATAAGCATAAGCATTTAGATCAATGTTTGACTTACTTTCGTAATGAGCAACTTTTTTATAACTGCACTCTGACAAGTCTAAAATAATTACAAATTGTTTTTGCGTCGATTGTTCAACATGGTGGATGAATGTTTCTAGAAGATGAAATCGGAACAGCCACGCGTCATCCTTGTGTCCTTTCTCTATTTTTTCTCGAATGCACCATCGGCCGATAGGAAGGAACATAACTGAATAAGACATAATAAAGCATCATGAATGAAATGGAAGTCCAGTAAAGCCAAGATTATATAACTACGTTTGAACTAGTAGACTGCTAAGAAATATACGCCTTCCTTCATTACTACATGCTAGGAGTACTAGCTACTTAAAACTAATGTCTTTGGGATCAAATTTTTTTGTTACTAAATTCTAGAAATAAGTTAAGCCGAAGTGGAAATAGCTATAAATGTATGCTACCAACCTGCATATCCATCTTTGTCAAGGCCAAGATAATTGAATCTAAAATCCTCAGCAATTACTGTAGGAGGTTTCCAGTTGATGTAAGATGAAACATTGTTTTCTTTTCTCCAGTCAAGGGACTAATAATCAAACCATACATTTAGTCTGGGTGCCATTCATGACTAATAAAAAATGGAGTGAACTAAAAAGCGAAGAACGGGAAGTAGATAGATACATATAAAGAAGAGTTTTTATTTTTTCCTTACCTTACGTAGCATTTCTTCCGCTTTTGGTATATCGCCTTCACGTGCTGTGGAATCAAATAAATTGTTACCAGTTTAACTTCCACTACTGCACTGAACAATTTCAGCCCGTTTTTCATGCAACATAACAATTAATAATTTTTCCGATTGATTCATTTATAAGAACAAAACTTAAAGCACACCTCTTAAGAAGCGGAGCAGCGTGTCGTCATCTTGGTTTAAACCCGCCATGACATCACGAAACTGTAATTGAGTACGGCACAAAATTAATTTCATAATTACACATTGGCATTGGCATGCGTACTTTAGCATGCGACCTTAAAAATGAATAATTATATATGTATTCCTATAATTAATAATTAAACAGCACGTCACATTTCACAAGCACCGGGAATAACTAAGAAAGTAAAACATATTCGATACAGTAATAAATTTACTTTTGCCAAAGCTTCAGCCTCCTTCTGATCCACGGCCATCGTTTTAAATTTTTCCCTTAGAAAACGGCACTACTGCACAAACAGTGTGGTGTTGCGTTTCCGCTGAAAAAGTTGGAAATTGAACTTTAAGACTAACAAAAACAAGATTTATCCGAGACTCAATACAAGATTGTCTGGAGGAACCAACCACGAAATACTGCTTAGAACCAATATTTTTGCATGTGTGTAAGAGAATGCCACCAAATGTTGACTGATCAGTTGACCCTTGTCCACTTTTCGAGTAATACCCCACAAATCCAATTCAACTTATGAAGCTATATAACATTATAGAAGCAAGTAGCTCGCTTATCCTATTCAATAGCTACATTATTTAGTTACATCGGCTTTCAAGACAATGTTAAAATAGTTTCGCATGACTTGTCCATTGTTGACTGACGCTCACATCTCCATTCAACACTGTTGCGCTTGAATAATCACATTTGCCGAGCAACATTGCATCACATCCTTCCATCTACTAATTCATCCCTTCGTCATATCATATTGTACCCTTAACGGCTTCTTCAGAGAGGATACGTGCACTGCTGTTAAAAAAGTACATGCATTATGTATGGCGTGCCATTTGCCATCAAAAACATGTACAATAGGTGAATAGGATCCCACATTTTTAGTCAACCAACAACCCTATTTAATCTAGTCAGGCCATGTGGCATGTTTTACTAACTACATCAACTAGTACAAAGTTGCATGTGCGTTGTAACAGTTGCAGAATGAATGATGAGTGATTTTAGATGAATCAGTAATGCATGCAAGTAAACTTCCACTATAGTCTTATAACCCATATGACATATATTATGTGCATACTGATGACCAAGATTGCAATGATGAAGATACTCTATTGGCAACAGGAATAGCCATTCCATTCACTTTAGTTCAAAATATATTTAGGTATACATCCCTAAATATACTTACACATGGACACTAAACCAAAAAGCCAATTCATCAATTACAATTTTTATAAATTGAGAATTGCGATATGCAGGCATTTATAAGGCAGCAAGTAATGGTCATCATGTCTATTAAAGTAACAACTAAGACTTCTATACTCCATCATCCATATATACGAGTATGAGTATGAAATGATCTATCCTGACGACTAATTCGTATATAACTTTTTCTATTAAAATTATTTCATGCAAAGGTTTGGCACTGTGTTGATTACAATGCAAGACTGCACACATTTATGTGGATGTACATATAAGTATGCATGTACGAAATGTGTAGACAAGTATATAATATCAATAGCATTTCATTTTCTGATTAGATCAGTGACGTTACGAAAGTCATAAAAGGGTGCACTTGACTTGAGGATTTTTCTGTTTTGGTTTAGGCAATATGGGTGATGCTTTACGGTTGCTTAATTGTCTAACAAACCTTAACAGTATAACCCAACGGTGAAGGTTGTCGGTGTCAAGATCACGTTATCGTAATATTATTATAGCTGCTGAGTGAAGTCGCAATCGTTCGTGCTTACAAAAATGCATCGTCAAGCACATTTTTGTGCAATCATTAAAAATATACATTAGCTAATAAATGGCCAATAAATGAAGAAATTGTTAATTTTCTTAGCTTCGCCAAAAAATGTTGAGAAGGTAGAGCGGATAGTCAGATGTATGACATACGGGATTTGTTTTTACAGTAATTTTTATAAGAAAAAAAAGAAAACAAAAAACAAAAGAGATTATGAAAATTGACAATCAGCAAAGTTATTTTCTTTCACATTAAATAGTATATAGTTCTATTTCTATTATTGATTTCCTCTATATTTATTTCTCCTGAACAGTAAAATAAGATTACCAACCTCCCTCGTTCTTCATTTGCCTGATATCGTCATTTCAATTCAATTAATGATGCAGCGAATTGTATACTATGTTTTTACTAACTTGGAAGGATTGAATCAAATACTTAAATCATTTTACTTAATGTGAATAGTTAATTTGGAGGATATTATAACGTGTGTCACATGCATTATCTTGATGTTAATGAACGTCCTGTCCCATTCTCAAAGTCGAGTATGATCACGATTCTTCTACGCGAGTAAAGTCAACAGGTTATTGATACTACTAAAAGTATATATTCTCTTATGTGTACAATTCATTTTCAAACCTTTAATTGGCAAGCTAAAGTATATGCATAACACATGCCATATGCCACAATGCATTTCTACTTGAATAGTGGCAGGACAGGATGGCAGACAGTCAACAGTCAACCTTATGAATATATGAATGAATATAGGTCGTAGTAAGTGTAGTCAAACACGAATTAGATCAATTCTCATCGTCATCCTATCACCAGCAACACAGTAACCTTTAAACAGTGTGCTGCATAAGAAATAACGGGATGTCAATTAGTATTCCCCCAACAAAAATTGAAAGCAAAAGTTGAAATGGGGTTTGCGTGTGTGTCACTGTTTCTCGGCCGGCTCTTAAGTTGTTTATTAGTGTATTGTTGTGATATGATTATGATTACGATGTGATGCCGAATAGCTGAATGTAGCGATTGGTTTGGAATGAATGAATAAGGTTGCAGAAATGCATTTCTTAAGTGATGAAAGCACGTATCATCATTTTTGTTTGTTTGTATATCTAATATATAGGGCCTTTGCTGGTTTGCCTAGTTTAAAGAGATTTGTAATTAAGGGCACTTCAGAGCTAAATTTTATGCCGTGTTAGTGGGCAAGTAAGCCTCGAAACCATAAATTATTGAAGGTACACGTCGATACAAATGATCAACGTTTTGTCGTAATACTATTCACACTACACTACACGTACAAAATGTGTTATCAAAATGAAAAAAAAACCTATGGAAATTCCCCTTTCTGGGATACTGTGATTTGATATCTGTCGTTGACTCGTTGATACTTTTTTCAAATTTTGTATAAAAAAGAATTGAGAACTAATCATAAGTGTACTACACTTTTGAGATGAAAAGGACGGAGTTGATGGCTTTGAGTTTTGGTGGTCATCTAAAAGGTTTTTATCTATATTTTTTGTTACCATTTAGTTCAGCAGTTACCATTTTGACTCAAACGCGACATGTTACAAAAATTGTACATGTGTTTTCTGCAAGTAGTGTGTATGCACTTTTCCTCAAGGCAAAGGTTACTTACATCTGTGTGTTAAGGACCTTCGAAAAAACGAGTTAAATGCCATACAGGATCAGCCAGAAAAAATAATCTTGATGATGACCTTAAAGTCTGTTGTTATACCACATTACATTGATAAAGTCTACGACCAGTCTGTAGATTTTGCATTGATAACTTAGTGGTATGTGACAAGTGCCTGCCGTTAAATATTGTATTTGTATAGCCAACAGAATCTGTTCTGTTGAACAGATCCATAATTTTGTTTCATATCTCCACAATATTTATCAAATATGAGATTTCTACCTTTGTTATTATATGACTGACTAGATAGGAAATTTTTACATGCTAAGGAACTTCCGATCGATCTCTCATCTCTGCTTGTTCTTAATTAAGCGACCCTACAACTACACACTAAAATACACAATCCAATCACTGCATTTTACTACATTCTCTATAATATCCGTCTGCGTCATGTACGAAAAACAGCAATCGAAGATGATTTTTTCATTTACCCCCCACATATGTCATTGTCATTAGGTAAAAATGTACCTAATCCTTTTGTAAAGCTATCCTTCTCAATCTAATGCCATTTACATGAACATTGACAAGAGCACACCAAACGAACTCATTCCTGTTACTGTTACCACTTGAATTCAGGCAGTCCAAACCCCAAATTGTGGTTGGCCTCATTCATCGGTCAAATAATTATATTTTACCTTGGAATGTTTTTAGGTAGAAAATTGCAAATTATTTTATACCTTCCAATCTGTGAATTTAACACATGAGTCAATCCTGAAAGTTATTGTTATATGTAAACTGCTTGTAAACGAACATTTTATAACAATTTCATACAAAAAATATGAATTGCTAGGTCAAACCCAAGTCAAAACAAAGAGGGTCACAGGAAGATAGAGCATTAGCAATCTACCTCACCACTATATGTACGTTCCAATAGCCAGTAACAACAATAATACAACCAAAAATATTTCACTGTAGGTATCTTTGAGTCATCACTTCACCAGAAAACTTTTGATTTTAAGTATCACCATACACAAAACTACACATCATATTTTAAGCACCAGCAATCGAAACTGATCGTGAGTTTCACTACTGCAGCATTGACACTTGTCACAACCCTTAACACCACATAAGCTATACATTGCAAAAATAGTATTGACTTGGTGGCACTCCACCACCAAAACTGGAAAGGAAATTCCTGACAAAATCCCCACAACAAAATTTCTAAGAACCAGTATTCGTTTACCTACTGAAGAGAGGCGAAACCATAAAATCTTTACAGTAGAGCGATAAACTGTTTTCTAAATGCAAAGAATCCCCGAAAACTTGCAAATAAGCATTTGTCTGTCTGCGCAAAAATGCGAAGATTCGCTGTTCATTGTACAGGGTCAGGGATTTTTCGAGTAAACAGGTTTTCCCAATTGCATATATACACACTATTACTTATGTATGTACATACCGATGATACACTTTACGTAATATTCAAAGCGATAATTTGAACCCATCTGGATAACAATCCTACGCTATGATCTTATTTTGTTGGGTACAATTAAAGATCTTCCTGTTTGACAACTTGTAGAGAAGAAGTTATACTGTTAAAAAAATATAGCGATGGGTATATTCCTTTGTTTTAGCGTAAACGCCTTAAAGCAATCTAGGCGTAACACTAGATCGTAGTTTTTTTCTAATTGCAGCTCCATAAGTTTTGTGTGTATCAGTCTCAGTCTAGAAATTTTTGTGCGAAGACTAGTGCTGATTTGTGCGAGGTATGTTTTTGGACTTGTGCTATAAACACCCCAAATCTATTGAATCCAAGTGAAACTTGTGTATGCCAAGGGGCAAGATGTATGCATAAATGAAGATTGAATTCCTATACTGTCAAACGCACATTAGTTAATAAAATGACTGATGACTAATAAGGAAAGTTTATTTGTATCTTTTGTAAAAAAAAATTTGGAATCCAGATAACGTATTTACTTCTATATATTTATGTATCATATTCATATACAAATATTTATGTAAATGCCAGAAGTAAGCCCAAGGTCAAAGGTGAGCACGCATGTCAAAGAAGTCATATAAAATTTAACGCTATAATCTTTTCGTCAGCCTCTGGAATAAGTGTAGACACATTCAATAAATATATATTATTATTACGCATATTTATTGTATGAACATGAAACAAGAATTACTGTGACTGCCAAAAATGTACATTTAAAATTGATTTCTAGTGATCTGGATGATATTTTCTGCTTATCTATTCCGTCATTGCTAAATTGTGGTGGCTGTCCTTTGTTTCTGCCCCTAAAGAATAAAGATGTTAGCTAGTTAGTAATGTAATATATATATTTACTTGTTAGAATGAATACAAATGCCAGACAAATGCACGAAATCGTGAGACTACTTATACCTACACACATAGTCACAGTATATTTTGTATGCTATGCTATGGGCTTGGGCAGTGCTATAAGTATAATGCAAAAGTTACTTGATTCGTTCTATTGCTTAATCTTGAAGTTTAATTATAGTTATTAAGTTATGGCGACATTAAGGTTATAAACCCACACGTGTCAAGGAGTGAATCAAGAAATATTTGGCTGAGAAAGTCTGGAAAAAAACAAAAGCATCCACAATTCCACATATAAATTAAAAATTATTTTATTAGGCTAACCAGTCGTTGACACGATGTTGGATGTGGTGGTAATCGTATAAAATTGGCGATTTAGCAAATATCTTATCCACAAGTGCAGTTTGTGGTTGGCTGCTTGAATAAATGTACTCGTAGCTGTGATTATAAATTATGGTCATTGTAGGATGGTCAATGACATGCATGATTAATCTATTAAAACAAACCCGGAAGAACAGATTTTCTATGAATTTATACTTTTGCAGACAGAAATAGCAGAACATAAGTATAATGTCTTAAGTCATGAGTTCCAGAATTTTCCTTTTCGTACTTCAACATTACGTAGAGCAATAAGTTGTATGAAATATGAATTCAGTGTTTAAGATTGAGATTTTCATTTCCGTTTCATCAAACAATTTCTTCGTAATACTAGAATACAATATTAGTTTATGAATTTGAATAGGAATGAATTGCTATCGGCGAAGAGTCGTCATTTTTTCATTCCATTTTCATCTTTCGTCTATCAGAACTTGCATGCTAAATTTAATTTGCAATAAAACCATAGAAAATGGGAGCATCACACAATTTTGCAATTCCGTGATTCAAATATATGGTATTTACACAGGTAGGCAAATAATATGAATTCATCAAATAAAGCAGTTCAGATTCTTTGTTCCATGTGAGATACCAATCCAAGCCTAGAGATAACGGGGGGAAACGCTAGCAGGATCCTTTGTTGAAAGATATCACGTTTCGAAATATCCAAAAAGTTATTAGAGCTACTAATAAAAAGGAAACTTATCGTAAACTCTGGTATATATAGCTTCTGAAAAAAAATTCTAAGAACTCGAATACTTGAGCACGTTATTAAAAAAATTCTTCTAAAACATTTTATAAGAGAATGATAACATTATATTATGAATATCAACTTCAAATGAAAAGCTTTAGCAGTTGAAAAAAATCTGCATTATATCATGAAAACCTTGCCTTTGTTCGATCGATGATTAAAATGATACTCACTCAAAAGAATTTGGTTTGAAAAGAGCTACACTGTATATAGAGCTTAGAAGAGCCAAGTCAAGAGTGGTACCATGTACCATCGCATGCGTATGCAAGCTTATGGTAAAGCAGAACTTCAATGCAAGTGTACTTCTTTCTTCCCCCGCCATCCATCCAGCATAATATCATATCTAAATCCAGGACAAAAACACGTATATGTACCAGCTATCTGAACAGAGGAAAACATTCTCTCCACTCCAAGCCCACGTACGTAGGTATATCTACGAAGTCTTATTTCTCGGAACATATCTTACTTTCTCCGTTTACACCTTCTCATGGTGATGGGGAATGCTGATGATCTCAAACACATATTATTACAGAACACAGCTGAAACATTCATGTTGGAGCTGGAACACTGTAAACTGGAACCAAGATGAGAACATATATAGCAGGCCAGGAACTCTGCTGCTTTCCCTACGTCCGCACATTTTCTTTCGTCGCTGCTTGAGTTTTACAACTGGGAGCTTTGTGATTGCGTTTATTTCTTGTGGAGCAGCAGCAGCCGATCGAATGCTGTAGGGAAGGAGCATGGAGAATGAATGTTTTGGAAGAAACCGAGACGTGTATATATAATATGAAGGTGTATAACGAAGCGGTGTCGGTGTGTATATATGTTATTGTTATTATACTATACCCTGCTGACATTCTCAACGTATCTCTATCTTTCTCTTGCTCTCTCTCACTCTCTCTGCCCGTTTTTCTTCCACATCTTTTCCCTCATACTATCTCATGCTTTTCACTCTCTCTGATACCATTCTTTCCTCTCCATGTGGGAAAGTATGTGAGAGTTGGGTTCAAGAAGGAAAGATGTGAAAGTGAGTAAAATCCCCATCCTTTTCGAAAAGAAACCTGCTCACAACTCATAACAAACTGTGTAGTCATCCTTTGGATCTCACTCATGACACATAAACGGAACAATCATATTATAATGCTTTTGAATTGCTTAGACAATTCTGCAATTTCGAACACGCTACAATTATTTTCAAAGATCAGTACGAGATTTTACGTTGTCTGCTTTTCGGATTGTTGGTTTAGTTCTGGTTTTACAAGGCAGTGATTGACTTTTTCACAAGATTTGCTGCTTTCCTTCCGTTTCATTCGCACCACAGACAAGTGAAAATATAGATTTTAGTATTTTGTAGGTGTGTTGCAGAAGAACCGTCAAAGTATTATTGTTATGTGCTAAATTGCAACTACTGTTGTTGTTTGAAGTGGAAAATACTTCTTGTGCAACGAGCTATATGAAGATAATCGAATTGTAAGAGAAAATACAGTTTTTCTCAATTGTGTTGTAGATAAATGAAACCTATTGAGTTTCTATATTTTTTACCTTGTTTTGCTCAAAAATTATATCAAATACTCGTAATAATGACTCCCTTCCTTTTTTATTCCATCTGTTTCACACCTAATAAAAGTAATACAAACAATCTGCCAAAAAGTAGTGTTTTTAATTATTACACAACGAAAACTCGAGTTCCAAGAATGAACTGAAACTACTTATAGAACACAAAATCAACTATCTTTAGGGATTATCATTGCAATTCGGATTAAAAATGACAAGTAATTAATTATGAATCATGACATCGAATAGTGGAGGAAGTTGTAACGGAAATGGGAGTGCATCTCGAACCGCCTCCCCAAGTAAAAGTTGCGGAAGTGGCGGAGGAGGATCCGGTGGAAGTAACGGCTCCACTGGAAAGTCAAACCAGCAGCAGCAACGGTAAATGGATTTAATTGCCTCTTGAGCACGTGATTTGAATGAAGTTTGCATGCATTATTAATTACTTTTCTTTCCTATTACTGGTTGAATGTCAAGTTCATTACGATTGCATGTTAAAGTATGAAGGAAAAAGGTTCAATGTTATTTCCTTACTTTTGAATTTTTTTTAAAGGATAATTCCGATTGTCGTTGATGACGGCTCAAATGTATTGAAACTCGATGATACTCCTACAATCCCTGTGGATCCTAATGCAGCTGCTACTGCGCTTGCCAAGTAAGTATATGTTAACTTCCTAAAAATAATTCG
>JAANSM010003900.1:0-12129 GCA_036850725.1 Orchesella villosa | reverse complement strand
AAGGAGCTACAAATAAAACAATGTAAATTCTCTCATCACTCATCATGTCCAGTCACCACCACCACCAGCTCAGCACTTTGATGTTTGAACTTTCAACTATCTAATTTCTTGTACAAGACCAGAATTTCGTAATCGCTTCAATTTAATGATACTTACG
The DNA here is from genome assembly GCA_036850725.1 of Orchesella villosa. Classification (NCBI taxonomy): domain Eukaryota; kingdom Metazoa; phylum Arthropoda; class Collembola; order Entomobryomorpha; family Orchesellidae; genus Orchesella; species Orchesella villosa. Next base: position 11,972 of record JAANSM010003900.1, on the reverse strand, counting down.
GAGTAGCTCGTAAGCTATAGTCGTTATCAATTGTCTCAATTCCTCCAGCTCTTGCAACAGCCACAAAAGATGACTCGTTCCCAAAATCAATTCCAACCACCGACATTTTCCTCACTGGCTGGTGACTGGACAAATTCTGTGAACGATTCCAAAAGAAATCAAAAGTAATGTCAAATGTACATCATCTTATTCAATCGTCAATTGTATAATTAATTATTGTGCACGTGCACATGCTCTGCATTTAAAAATATTTTATCCCTTTCAACTTTCTCCTACATTTCGAATCCCCTATATAACATTTCATACAATACATCATTGATGCTGATATCATGTTAGTTACCTTTCCAAGCAGTTCTGATTCCACTGAAGTCACTCAACAAGCCAACCTTTGACCTTTATTTCAAGCCCGTCGTCTGTCTTCAACTCTGACCACCGGAAGGACCGAAAGGATCAGTCACAAGTGGCAATCAGCACGTAGATTATCGGCAATCTCAGCTACTTTACTAATTGAAAATTAAAAACAATGTACAGAGATGAATGATGAATGGTTATTGTTACCCGTTCTAAAAACACTTGCCGAGCTAATTTGCAAATACCAAATACATCAATCAAAACAGTCAAAATGCAATGGATGATGGATATCACGCATTATATATCAGCAAAACCAAATATTGAATGTGCAGAAATGTATATTTAAGACATGTCATTTGGTGTATGATGTTTGATTCAGATAAAATTCACAGCAGTTTCTACAGCAAACTCAAATCATCCAGAAAATGCCACGCAAGAACGGCGGGTAGCAGCATTACATCAAGTTCATCAAAAAAACTGTCTTCTGCCGAACCGAGAAGAAGTGTCAAACTAAAGACAGAGGGCAAAAAGTCATCAAACCCAGAGAACAATCAAGAACGAAGCCATTGCATTGGGTAATTGGTTAATATAGTAATGGCTTGACATCAAATGACGTAAAAGCACATTGCAGGTGCACGCGGTGGGTGGGATTGGGAAGTGAGGAAGAGGAAACCCACTACAATAATTTTCAATCATTTCTTATGTATCAAAGCCATCAACAACCGACGGAAGAAGAAAGGACCATTCAATAATTACGTTTATCATTAAAGTAGATCAACCCCTTCGGTCATGAAAGACCTCCTAGTATGTATTTTAAATAATGACAAAAATGTGATTAGGCAGGGTGGGAAGGTAAGGCCAAAACAACCGATTTTTTGAAAACGTAATATTTGAACAATCCCCACCAAAATGATGCGTGTCGCGGATCTTTGTCTCGTTTTTCATTTTACTGCTCTGTGATTGGCTGGAATTTATGCACAACAAAATTTTACCTACGTCATTCAGTTCAATTGTTTGTCATCCGATCGGACCGAGACTTTGATGCTGGATGCCATGCCGGTGCAGCACTCACAAAATTCCGAGAAAAGAAAAGGAGAGGATATAAATGCGTGTTAGTTTCAGGACAAGACATTTTGGTGCGTCTTTTGGTTGAGCAAGAAAAGCAAGCACAAGCGTCAATCATCTTTTCCCTCTGTATCATCAATTGGAATCGAAAGTGTTTATCTTGAACTCTTGAAATTAAAGTTTAATTAAATTTTAATCAGTGGAAAGATAGTTAAAAACCTGGTGTTAACATTCAACTGTAAGCTAAATTTTTCGGTGAAACGGTAAGTGTTTTAAGTTTTCGGTATCAATCATCAATTGTCAATCAATCAATCAATTAATTTGTGATTGTCAATTGTTTATTCTCAACATGCATGTATGTTCATTGTCATCAGTTGTTGCTGATTAGTTCAACTGTTCAACTAGTGTTTAGTTGCTGCTTGTCGTGTTATTCGACGTTTATTATTTAGTCATCAAAAGTTATGAGATAGTTGATATTCATCAGTGATTTTAATGGAAGAGATTGGATTGAATGCTATGTATTGTCATTGTACGTTGAATGTCTGAACTATCAACTATTATGAACTAACAACTAAATAAAAGATATCCTGCCTGTATAATGGTCTGGTCAGTGGTGTACTGTAGATTACGGATTGTGTATGAATACAGAGTAAGTGGTAAGTACCAAGTACTGAGTAATAACTAATGTGTGTTTGGGTTTGTTTTCGAACAGATGACAGACGCGCAAACCAAGATGGAAACCATCGTAGCTGAGACTTCTCCTGGGAAGAGGAAGTTGGAAGAGCCGGCGTCTGCGTCACCCACCAAGAAACTATTGAAATCCATTGAGAAAGAGGAGACTGAGCAGGTGCCTAAGGAGGTGGTGGCTAATGGAGTTGAAGATGAGGTGGAAGCCAAGGATGTCAAAAAAAATGATGACGGCAAGGCTGAGACTATAACTAATGGAGGCGATGACAACACTAAGCTAGAAGCCACATCCACTGATGAACCTGCGAAAGCTGGTATAAATTCATTACGACAATAGAAAATGTGGGAATTTTTTCAGTTTCATAACATTCTTTCGGTCGGTATAACTTTGTGATTTATTTGTTTCAGAAGCTGAGGTCGAGAAAGCTGAAGACGATGCAGATGGCGAATCGGTTGCTGTGGAGGAGGAGGAAGACGTAGCTGATGGTGTATCTGCTGCAGAGAAAAAGGAGGAGGAAGGAAGCAGCGCTAAGCCTGTCGCTACTAATGAAGTTAAGGGTGATGCAATCGTTTCAGCAGCTGAACCGGAACCTGAAGTCACTGCATAAGTGTGAGGTAGCAAGAGTAGCAATGTTTCACATTCAACACCTTACGTGACCGTATCATTTTAGTTAAGTTTTCTCTCTTTATAGGAGTGTATGCACATGATATTTTATGCTTTTGATGTTATGATAAGTCATCTTTTCATAATTGGAATAATTGGTTATTGGTTTTTAAACCTTAATGGTAAGTTTGTTTGGTTTGTCACTTACTTTGTGAGATGTTAAATATTTTATAAACGTGAAAACTTTTATTGCACAAGGATTTTGGGCTGATTAATTTTTATATTTTAATGAATCCATTATATATGTTTTTGAGACGACTGTATTTGCAGGGCATTGAGATGAAATGCTGTAATAGTATAGCAATTAAATTAATAAGTTGTTTTCTGTGCATACATCCTATCCTATGTATTTATATTCGGAATGAATTTGTTGTAAAGGAATAAAGCTGGAAGTATGTTCGTACTAAATACGTAAGTTTCGAAACTGAGTTGTTTTTATTTACGTATGAGTATGTGATAAGAAAGATTGAATCAGAGATTAGTTTTCTCAAATTAGGATACTGATGATACAGCAATCGCATATCATAGTAGTAAAGTAATAGTATTATGTATCAACCCGACTTTGTTTTTGAACTGAAGCTTGGAGTTTTGTTTATACTAATCGCGACAGCTAATAACTGGTATCATTAATTTCGCAATCCAAACTTAATTACAACACAGTTTTTTGCTCTATTCCGTGGTTCTTGGTCGCAACGTCGCAAGGCAGGAATGAAATGTGACATGCATAGCTTCTGTGCTCTATTGATGTACGAACCACGAACCACTATATCTACTGCCACTAAGATGACTAAGCTACCACATAAGTCATTGTAATTGTGACGCGAACGCGAAGATGATTGATTTTACCTTTGAAGGCCATCCAAGATGATCATAAGATTTCGATTCTACTCGAGACGCATGTAAAGTAGTAAATAGCAATAATATTATTGGCATTAACATAACAGGCTAACAGAGGGGGAAAAAATTGCACCATCGAAGTTCATAGATCATGTTTTTTCGGGCTGTCAAAAGATGAAATAATTCGTTATACATACCATGCGCCATGGTGTAATATAAACATTGATGCGTAGTGACTCTTCTGATGTAAGGCTTGATTATTGAAGAAGTTTAGATACATGCAAAAGATGTGATGATGCATGTTATGTCTCAGCTCGTAGCTCGTAAGTCAAGTACTTTTGTTACAATTTGTTTATGAGCTCGTTGCAATTGCGATTGGAACTTAAGAAGCTACTGCTACAGCCCGTTGTTCTTGTATGTAGGAGCTACAAAATGTGTCATCTTCCAGCTCAACTAACTGGTAACCTGATAAATGATATTATTATGGCAAATTGGGATTTGGTATTAAAAAAGTATCCCATTTCCTGCATCTCAATTTCGGGATTCATTAAAGTCATTATGGGTCAAGTAACATACTGAACCAAGCTGCATTATTGGTATTAAATTAATGGTATAGCATTGCATTGGTATAGTTAACGTCATCATCAAAAGTTTTTATTAAATCCCACAGGAAAAAGTCTTGTATGCACGGATGAACAATAGGATTGGATTGCAATCAAAATCAATATTGTTACAATGAAATACATTTCTATTGATTTCTGCACGTGCACAAAAAGTAGGAAAGAACGAATAATGGTCAATGGTTATCAAACCAAGAAGTTTAGTATTTTTATAGCTGACTTGCTTTTCTTTTTCTCAGCTTCTACTCTCTTCATTGATCATCATCAATATTACTGGTATTGATCATGATCACCATCACATCACCTCAGCATTTCTAATCACCACACTATTTACATGACATGATGACATGCATGATCTGCATTCTATTGTTTTCTATTCCAATCTCTTCTCTCGGTATGTATTACATTACAACTCATTTGGACTGAAAATGCATACAATATTGATTTGATATATACTTCTTGTATGCTTGCAAACTTTTACTTTCAAAGGCACAAGGGAAGAATATTACGTATCATTTATGCATATTATATTTTTTAGTGAAATTGCCGAGAGCTATATAATAGTAAGAAAAAGTGAGCGATAGGAATATTGTAAATTATAATGAGTTTAATATCTTATCTTACTAGTTTTATGTATGTCTGTATTGTAATTTGACACAATAAGTGTCACTACTTCAAAGTTTCAATCTTACTTGTTGAACGTTTAACTACGTGGTAATTGTAATTCTCATTTTAGGACAAAGGAAATCCGATCAATCTCTTGTAATAACATCCCATTGTACTTCAGTATTTATATTTACCATTCCCACTTATGACTAGCAATTCGCATTTTGTAAGACAATTTTCATTCTCTAACGATAAGTCGCAGTACTGGTTTCTAATTTCTGCCTTCCCTACCTTTTACACATGCTATTATTGCTCTATTATAAAAGCATAAAGTATATCGTATACCTTATACTTATACGTACGTACTATATTTTTTATACAATGTTCTTGGTGCAAAAATACATATGTATATAATATGTAATAAGATGTTCCGCACTATAAAGTCTAGATAAAATAATAATAACCTGACAAAAACTGGTTGACCAACAGCGGAGCAGACAAAAAGATTCTAGAAAACAAAGCAAAAACAGTTTTTTTTGTAAACTCAAACTCAAGTTGATAAAGTTTCGAGCATCAAAGTCTAATCTGTATCATCGACATTTTGATACAAATAGAAAATAGAACAGTCTAAAATGAAATGAAGCAAAGAAGTCTCTCTCCTTTTTTCATGGATTTTCATACGATAAGAGGCAGAGCAAACAAGTAATGATCAGGAAAAATAAAATCGAAATGTTTTGTGATTCCCATTTTTATTCATAATTCACATGTGCCTAATCGGTTGGAGTTCTTCCAGGTGTTCATGATTGATGAGATTTCACGCATTGATTACTTACGCATGCGCATGGGTCTCTTCAGTTATTTTTCCTTGTATGAATATATTGCCCAGTTTTTTGTCGGCTGATGAAATGATTTGGCATGACATGGGATTCAGAGAAGACGAACTTTGTTTACCAATATAATTATAGTTGGGATTGGGCTGGCTGAGATCCAATTTTTTATGAATATTCTTATGACAATATTTTCATATAACATTTCATATTATTTTGAATGTGTGTGTTCTCTGATAACCTCCATTTGCTTTTGGTTCATTCATCAATCATCATATCACAACGACTATCATTGCACTTATATTTTACATAGGATTTTACATTTTCTTCTTATGAATAAGAAAATTGCATGTATTTACTATGCTTCTACCATCCATATTCTGATATATTCTAATCTCACATGAAGAAGCATGCAATGCGTTTTTTATGCGTGTATATCGTATCTTCTAATTTTTTTTTGCATAAGGAATAAGGAGTAAGATATTTGATGTGGTGCTCTTACAGTGACTAGTGGATTATATTATTGTGCGGTAAGCTTTCTATCCGTAACTAAATTGATGTCCATTTCTTATTTCTTTCCTATATACTTCTGTCATGTTTACATGCATACTTGTTGTCATGTTATAGGTAGACCCGTTTAGGCATTCATGAATACATATACATATATAAACATAACTAGCTCTTCCTCAAGTATAAATCTATACATGCATTGAAAATCTTTGAAAATAAACGAGTTTCTTAAAGAAGCACATTTTAGCTTCTTGTAGACACGTACACAACATATATATATTCGGTAATACGAAACTGAACAACATTTAAATCCCATCTCTCTTCAAGACGGAACCTCTTGAACTACTGCAGTTTTTTTGCAAAGTTACGTATGCGTATGGTTTAATGCTTGAATACATATATGTAAAACGTGTGTATACTTTTATATAAGCATGTATATAGAGTATAGTTATCGTTTCAAAAAAGACAAAAATATAGATCTCTAACATCTCACATTCAACATCACATCATTTCGATATACATATAATCACAATCACGCTCCTCCAATACAATTCTCAAAGATGAGATGAAGGAAGAAGAAGAGAATAAAATTCAAAGTGAATCTCGTCTTCTTCTTGTAGCTTATAGAGCTTTTAGCAGTAGTCAAGTAGTCATATAATATCATGCCCCTCCACTTTAAAAAATGCTGGGTTAGTTGATGTTGATGATTGCAATCTGGTTTTGTCGTCGTTCCTTTCTATATCATCTATATATGTATATATACATACTTATGTAGGTAGATATATACATACAAACAGCATTTCTGTTTAAGAAACAGGTAAAATCAGAACATCTTCAAAAATTACATAGTTGCAGTTTGAGTTAAAGCATTGAACGGAGGAGCGAAGACAGTTGCCTGTTGCCTACTTGTGAGAATATAATAACGATTTGCAATTGCAATTGTATAGCTCTCGTAACTTTTGCATAAGGGATCACGTAGGGACATTCATTTCTTCTTGAAAGTACATGGTACACAGACACAACATTATTTTTCAGTAAAGAACAAGAAAGAATCATACTTGCTAACAACTAATCATATGTGTGTCTTTACTACTTACAAATCGCAGTGAAATTTAGTGGTACCATGTGGTGATATACCCAAACCCAAACAGTTTTTTTGTTAAGTCAAAAGTGACTTTCATAACTACACACACACATGACATAATGTGTATAGATCTGCAAAGAAGTGACGACTAAAATCTACATTTTAATTAGTTTATTGGACAGTATTGTTTCAGTTTGAACTTATATCTATTTTAACTTCATTTCATTTGAGTTGACAGTCATCAGTGAAGAGTTATTGAGTGTGAAGTTAAAATATTCTTGACGCAGCTAACAATACTCAATAGCAATAGCTCAATCTTGAAGATTTGTTCGTGTGGGGCAAAGTGAAACACTTTTGGATCTTCTCTTATATAGCAATTTGGGTAATACATAAACATAATTTATTGTAAATCAAGTCAAAGTCAAGTTATCAATTCATTCCCCCCAATATATTGCTATTGCATAACTACAACCTACACAAAATAGTCTGGATTTGGATTGCATTGGAATCTATAGCATCAAAATTGGAACGCAACAGATAAATTTTAGTATAAAACCGGATTTTTGTATCATGGAAAAATTTAGCGTCTAGTCCTGTCAGGTAAATGTGTCTTCTTCTTTCTTCTAGAATCTTGTCCAGCATATATAGCCAAACGAATGGAGTTACGTTAGGTATGAATATGATTAAATTCATATATAGGTATGCATGTAATATGTACTTATTGAGCCAAGCAATTCATAAATATGTAGGATTAAACAACAAGGCTATAAATTCGCAGATATATATAGGAACAGACAGGGCGAAGAAGCCGAACCGTAAAAATGTCATGCTATCACGTGTAGCATGTACGCATTACGTATACACTTCATCTGTCTGTGAAAGTCTTGGAATTTTATCCAATGGAAATGAATGAGATGAGAGTGTAAAAGCATGCATGATGCATGAGATTTTGCACATGGGAATTTCTTAAGGAATCCAAAATCCAACTCAACATCTTGTTGGAGAAAAATGCAGCCACGTTTCTACTTTCGAGAAAAGAGAATGAAAGCTTGAAAGCATTATATACACTTAAATATCGTTCATATTCATTGGTATCCAATCCGCACATACATACCTGAACTTATGTAATATGTGCGATTTTAAACTCAGAGCAACATATAACACTTTCATACATTCGCCTACGACTTTTAAGATGATAACTAAAACAGGAAGAAGGGAACCTACTAAGTAGTAATAGTCTTTGGCACGAGAAATCATCGGATACGGATATAGATTTCATGTGGTTCGAATTCAATTCGAAAATACACAGTTTATGCACAACTTGGCTTATCTGGCGTCACTCAAAAGACGTAATAACAACAACATCAGTCAGCATTTAGAAAAATTCTTTCTGAGAAACGGATTAGAATAGAAAAAGGACATGGAAATAGAGAAATTCAGTCAGTCAGCCTAAACAGCAGTTTTCTCAACTTTAAACAGTCTCCCTTTTTATAATGGGATAAGAATAAAAATAGATTTGTGACTCAAAAAAAAGGAAGCTTAAAAAGTGTTTGCAACACGAGGAGAGCAGCATGATTTAATGTACCTAAGAAAGAGTCCTAAAAATGTACCTAAGTTTTGTATGCACATGATATGCAATAGGAATAGTGGGAATGGGATGCTATGGCCATACAAAGTGTCGACTGCCAACATACTTCTCTTTGTTCATGATCCCATTCCAGTTTTTCTTTAACGTAAACAAACGATGCAAGCTATATGTAATTTATATATACAACCCATTAGGACTTTTTAAGAGACAGCCATTATCATTAAGAAATTTTTATTTATATGAATGAAACCTTTTATTTTGCTATTTTTCTCTGCTAGTATTTCTGAGAACCCCAGTTTGAAATTGGACCACCTTCAATACTACAGAAAGGAAGAGAAGAAAGGGCCAATAACCAAATGAAACAGAGAGATTCGTTAAGGAAAGGAAATTAGTCATCACCTCATACCATCATACCTCATCGCTATATTGCCTTCTTTAAAACCCATCATTACTTTCTGTGACTTTGTTCAATTCTCATGGAACTTTATAAGCTTTAAGCTTCTTCAACATTCTCTTCAACTGCACATAAACATTGTGGATGAGTAATATATATGTGATTTATGAGTGATGTCTTCTGTGATATGAAGATAAAGTCATAAGAAGAGGATTATCTTCCTCGTGTTTATTGTCAACTCCAACTCGAAAACTGTGTGTGTGTATATGGGGCTATATGGAAAAGTTCCTCGGATTAAGATAGCAATCTCCTTCCTCTCATCCTCCTCTTGTTCAGTTTTATTCAGAAAAAAAATTATGCATCGCACATAAAAATGTTCTTTCGTGTCTTTATGATTATCTACTAAAATATGAGTGAATTTTGAGAAGCTCCTTCATTCATTCTTCTGCTAGTAACTGGTGAGCAGTGAAAGAAACCAGAAACTGTTGATGCTGTCTACTTTTTCTTGTTGGTCTTCGCAGTTCAAAAAAGTCAGTCGTCCACCACCCCACCAATAATGTTTTTGGGTTAAAAAAGATAATAAAAAAATTCTATGTGAATTGTGAGCTTGGAGGAGTTTAGTTTTTGTGAGTTGTTGAGTGAGTGATGTCAATAAGACTAATCTTCATCTTCAAAGCGAAGTCGAACTCATCATCTCTTTCTGATCTGTGAGTGACTGAAAGAGTTTGCCAAAAGTCAAGCCAAAAGACGGTAACAAAAAGTGAGTTTTATAGTTGATGATTTGTGAGGGCTGCTGATGCTCTGGTTCTGCTGCATGTCAAATCTTTGTATTACTGATTGCATGTTGATTGAATGCACATGCTTTTCTCAAGTCTTTCATGTAGATGCGAATTTCTCTATGAAAATGTTGCTCCCTTTTAGTTTGCCAAATGACTCCATTTCGTATTGATGCATGATATAGGTATATATATACATTAAGTGACACAGTTAAAAGGAAAAAATAAACTTTCCAGTCACTTTGAATTGAGCTTTTGAAGTTTGACAGTTGTGTAATAAGTTATCAAGTCAATAAACTCCATCTGGGACTACTGAGCTACCTATACCTACCTTTAGATACACACATTGATATAAGGAAACTTGTGCAGAGTGCATTTATATACGAAGTTGTGAAATGAAGCCCATGTTTTTTCAAAAGATGGAGTTCTTCCGGTTTGGATTACCCTTGGGGGTAGCGCTGATTCTAAGTGCTTTGGTGGAAACGGTAAGTTAAACAAAAATGAATACATCTTTTAAAAAATTCAGTTGGGAATTTATTTGCAAAGACTATTCTAGCTAGCAAAAAAAAGACCGAAATATTTGTTGTCGGCAGCCTTTGCTGGCTAGTATATAGTCTTTGGGGGATTCAGGACTTGAAACCGTTTTAAGTTTAAGAACCATTTCTTTTCATTTTAAGACAATAAGCGCATATGAAGTTTATATGGATGTGGGAAGCGTTTTCGTCATTCATTGGAACACCCCACTGTGGGAGTTGATTAGTAAGTACACACATATCACAAATTGAAGGTTTAATGAAGGTAATTGGGAAAATTATAAAGGAAAGATTAAAAGAAAAATTTTTTTTGCATAGGCACATGGACAGTGATGCTTCTCAATACGATTCTGTTCCTCCAAGTCATTTTTGACGTGTTATGCCTCTGGTTTGGAACTATCCTAATGGTGAATACAAAAATCAAGACTTCTTTTTTGCTCTACTTTCAACTTTCATTAATTTCTATATGTACTTAATTGGACTTTGAATATTAACGAAACTTGTAGGGAAATTGGATCGCCCTCCTTTCCTGGATAGTAATGACATCCATCAGTGTCCTCACTTTGAGTGTGGTTTGGGTCCACCACGTCATAACAGAGAGCTCTTTCAGGGAACGCTTTGTGGAGTGCCATTTACACTGTGACTTTGTACACCCTGTTCTACCTCTACCTCATGTTCATTGCAATTCAGTGCTTGCCACATCTAAGGGATCAACTTTTGGAAGAGATTCAACCGATTGGTAAAGGCTTCTCTTGCTTGTGGAGATATTTTGCGAGGAATGCGGCTGTTGGAGCAAGGTTTTTGCTGACTGCGGAAGTGGTAAGATGAAACAATTTATTTCCTTGATGGATTACTTTTAAATGCAAAATAATCTCATTACACTAAAATTATTCTGATTTTGCAGATTCTCAACGTGTACTTTTTCCTAAGCCGGAAGCTTCCACCAGTTCTCTTTGATCGGTTTTACTCTGGACATGAAGGTATACGATTTTATTATATTGATGAAAGGAAGCATTTCATAGACATAACGAGCTTCAATTAAACGTAATATTTTTATGTAAAATTCCTTAGATGACGATTCCGTTCCAGTTCTCCTGGAAGAGTATTATGTTCGGGCTCTCCGCCTTATTATAGCCATTGTAGGAATCGTTCTGGTCCACATGGTAAGTTGTTTCAGACTTTCAGATCCTCACAAACTTTAAAATCATCATCATTGTTTATATACAAAAAATTAAGTGTTTAAAATTCATTAAAAATGCTTTTCATTTCCTGCAGGACAAGCAAAAATGGATGAAGTTGTGGTGCCTGGCCTATGCCATTCCGTTGGTCACCAGTTTCATCATCTTTTTCTACATGGCTTTCCAATGGATTGCGGAACATGAAGTTTTGACTTATGGCTTCTTCATCTTCTTCGCTGTTAATATCTCATT
>JAANSM010003899.1:0-12129 GCA_036850725.1 Orchesella villosa | reverse complement strand
GCCGTCATCTGGTGCATCAAATCATCACTTCATTCATTCAATTCAATTCAATCCATTCATTCTTGTTTACATTTTTACTTTTTAATCTCATACAAATTTTATTTGAGGGGGTATTTGTGATTGAGATTGGACAATACAACAAGCTACGTAACATACATTTTATTATATACACTGCACTCATACTTGCTTATGTCTTCTATTTGTATTTCTATTTATCTCCCTTCTCAGAATCAAAAAAAGGGTTATTAATGAATAAAATTGTTTTTTTAGTTCACAATCAGAATCAAATTTAAAAAAAACGAAATGTGCAACTGTTTGACTCAAATTCACACCGGATCAATGTGTACTTAAAGTTGAAAGTTGGGATAGAATGAAAATCATTGAGATGAAAATTGGAATGTGACGTGTTAAACAAGAGAGCGAACAATAAAGTTGTATATGTGCCTTTTTATGTGTGGTTTTATTTTAAAGGTATTAAAAATATAGACTCAAATAAAGCCCTTTTTCCTTGTTTGCACTCAAATACAAAAGCGATTAGATGCCGAGACGGCTATTGACCCTCTCTCTTTCTCTCATTCTGTTTCGTTCTATTCAGCGTTGTTTGTACAATCCTTTTTTATAGTTGGCAATGCACACAAAAAGAGACGCACCTGACATATCAACTCATTCAGCATTGGTCTCTGAGGTTGGCAATTGGAGAGGATGCAGTTTGCAAACATCACTATGTGGCAAAACTATAGGTTTTATGCTGGCAAATAAATACGGTGGGTTAAATATGAAAATAATTTGCGTGTAATTAGAAATTTCTTAAGTCAAATAATGCACATGAAAAAATATCCTACCAAAAACATCAATAAAAATATGATAATTTAAAGATTAATGTTTGCCAACGTAAAAATTGGATAATTAAATTTGTTCATCATTTACTAAAAACGCATGCATGAACTTGGCAATTCACGTAACCATCAAATGTTTCATTTGCCAATCTCAGAGACGACGATTCCAGAAAGTTCAACATTTTTCTTAGTGTATGTTCTACAGCTACGTTTTTTAATTTCTTTGTCGTAAGTCTTACTCAGTATTATTTTTCATCAAAACATTTAATAAACACAAAGATTTAGTAGTTTCCAGAAAATGAAATTGAACCAAACAAACTTAATTCCCGAAAAAAAACTTTTTCTTATCAATGACTCTTTCTATCTATTTCCCAAAAAGAAAGACGACTCTGAATACTAAGAAAAAAACAAAAGTTTTTATTGGCCTCACAGCTTAAGCTTCAGCATGAACACCTTCCCTTTGAAAATCATGTTTTTGGCACGTTCCATAAACCAAACTGATTGTAAATTAAGAGAGTGAATGAGTCTACTTACTCTATCAATGCCATTTCATAAACAACTGCAGCTGCAACCACTTGATCATACCGAGAGAGGAAGAGGGAATAGAATGAGTAAGTAAACTGAAACCGATGGTGAATGAATTGAATTGAGTTGGAGAGTGATTCGGGAAAAAAAGGCTTGAGTGAGCGAGAGGGGATCCCCGAATTGAGAATATATTTGGCGTGACAAAGCAAGAGGATTTATTTTTTCTCTACTTCGTCCACACCACAATCCTCATATATAAAACTGAGAATGAATGTACAACCGCGACTAATATGGTTGCGCACATTATGTATTCTGTCATCACATCACATCAAGTTACATAGGGACTTTCATAAGCTTTGGTCTCTGCTCCTTCGCTTCATACCCGATGAATAGTTTTCAGGGTGGACTGTGTGGATCATCATATCATATCACATTAGCCACGTGTACTTCAAAACATTTACTTCATTGACTCACACTCATTCTATACTCGAGTTTTATTCAGAAAGCAATTAAAAACATTTTCTGCTCATCTTGCCCCAAGTAATGTTCACAATCCATCATTATCATCTCCATCATATTGCCAAAGTACAATTTGACAATTTGAAGCTTTGTATCTCTCTCTCACATTGAATTTCTTGACTTTTGAAAAATACTTAACTTTGAGCTGTAGGCTTTTCATGAAATCTACATGAAGCCTCAAGGGCCTAAGAACGTGGAGGGAGAGTGAGAGTAAACAAGGGCTCTTAGCTACCTACTTCTTTTTCAAGGAGGTAGAAACAACAATTAATATTTTGTTGGGTATTTAGCAACAGTCCAAAAAAAACTTACTCATTTTGTAAGAACAAGTGAGGGATATATTGCTTAAAAGCAGGCCGATTTCTTGGTTGATGAGACAAGAGAGAAAAAAAGTAGAGCGAAGTTTATATGTTGAGAGCATTGAGTACTGAGAAATCTTCTTTAGAGACGGAACTAGTAGTGGACTCTTATTTTATCCTTAAGAGTAAGAAGAGGCATGATGATCATCATGACTATGACATGGGGAATGAATGTAGGCATCTATTATTTATATGGAAGCAGACTAGCGAATGATATTCTCTTTTCTTGTCTTAATAATTCTCTCTCATTCCTCCTTCCTATCTCTCCTTAAAGTCTCAACAAAACCCAAGTAAAATATACTGTGTCTGTAGAAAGCAAAAAGGGAGCTAAGAATTAGGCTGTGTAATATCGCATAAGGGGATATATCCGTGTATACATCTTATATATTTGGAAGTAGGAAATGCTCACTTTTAGACACAGAGTATTATATCTTTGCACGCCTAGATTTACTAATACGATGTGACTGTGAGCAAGTAAGTAAGTGAGTAAGTTTCGTGGGCCGAAAAAAAATGAGGAGAGGAGAAAGGAAGTAAAGGAAAAAGATGGAGAGGAGAGCAAAAGAGAAAGAGAGCGAGAAAAAAGGAAGGAACGATGAGCGAACAGTCGGTCTATCATTCAGAAGTGTTTACAGTGCTCTTAATTATCAAAGACACCTGGGCCGCACGGGTATTTTCCCACACTTCTATCTTCTTCCCCTGTTTTCCCCCTTGTCTCTCTCTCTCTCACTTACTTCTTCGTCTTCCTTCCTCCTCTTCTCCGCTATTTTCTTCACGATGCTAACTAACTAAAAGAGAGATACAGAGGAGTAATATGTGACGACGTCTTTCCATGAACTCAGAACTAGCCTGATGATGATGCTCACATGGAATGAAACAAAAAAAAATATTTCCAGGACAAACTCTAACCTACCAAGAAGGGGGAAATGATCTCTTGTTTTTGCTAAAAGAAAATGAGCTCACTTTCATATTAGCCATTAGTTCATCTAAAATAAGAAACGATATATATAGTATTGTAGTCGGACACTTTTTTTTTGTTTTTTCTCGACCTGAAGTAAAAAGAGATTTTAAGAGACTTTATGTGTATGGATATGGCCATGACTTTGACCATTTATGCTCCCATAATAAGTTGTTTCCATTTTCCTACTTAGGAAATTTAAAGAAAACTCACTCCCTTTATGGGAAAAAGACTCCTTCACAAAATAGAAATATACGCGGTGCTTGAATAATATATAAGAGCGGTTTCACGAATGTAAGGTTACGCTTTGAAATGGTTTTATATTACTAACCTCGAGGATAACCGTCTACATCATTCCTTTCCCAGTAAAGTTTATTTTACAACCTACGAGCTAATAAGTAGAGCAACAACAAATTGAGTTTATTTTTGTGACGTAACTATATTGTATTTGAATGTGTAAATATTTAGCTAGTTCACTAGTTTTCAGCGATTTATAGAATTGATAAACCCATCAAAACAAGTTCTACGTAGATTGCTGGAGGATGACCAGTGGAAAAACACACATAAGAAAGTTTTTATTTTTGCAACTTGTTATTGCTAATTAATTAGAGTTTGAGTTTGACGTAGAAGCCGCAGAGGTACTACTTTGAAGATAAAGAAATAAAGTGATTTTGTATTTTCTTATAATTTTCTTAGTTTTCATTATTATTTACGTAACAAGTAAAAATAACAAATAGGAGCAGAAACCAACGCACAACGTGCTCATTAGTAATTTCCATAGAAATTTATTTACTTTGTGATAACACTGGATTTGGCATTTGGGTTTTCTAATACTTTACAAAATAATCTTAAGATGTTTTAGGTGATGCTAGCTGCTAAACTGAGATAATTGAATTATTGCCCCCCGAGATACCAAAAACCATCAGGTGTTTCGTTTCAACTGAGCCCACAACTCGTTTTCAATTCTCAAGATGTTAATTAGCAAATACCTTGAAGCTATTTGATAATATTAACTAATTTATTTGAAACTAATTAATGATCCATAATTGTTTCAAGTGGTTCCACACTAAGTATGTAATTTAAGATCCAAAAATGTTATGTGAAAAGTTCCCATTAATCAACCCTGTTTGGTTGGATGATGCAGCTCTATATTAAAAACATTAAACATTTGTGAGAAGATAAAAAAAAGGTAGCGGTGAAAATGGACAGGTTGAACAACACAATATTTCACGCTCTCAAAACATCCGGAACAATGTAAAAATAATAATGATGCTTATTTTGTGGGAGTANTCCGGAACAATGTAAAAATAATAATGATGCTTATTTTGTGGGAGTAATGCCGGGTGGAGATTGAATGTGTATAATGCAGAAATGAGATTGGTTCGAGTGGGCGAGGAGTATGAAGAAGATTTGAAGCACCCTTTGGTTCCTCTTGATTAAGCTAACTTGAAAAATCGGAAATGAACACGGGCAGGAGCCCAATTAATTATATGAAGAATCCCTTTGACATTTGCTAGTCACGCACAACAATCTTTTCGAGATGTTCACTTTACCCCTTCCAGAATGAGCAATGGCAATTACACAAAATGTATATGAATTCTGAGTTTTTATGATGATGCAACAAAGTATATTAACAACAAGAGCAATTTTTGGTAAAGCTGGTATTAAACAATAAAAAAAGTATTTATACCGAGATTATGAAGGATAGTTCCTATGGGTTGAAGCGTATGATGTTTGTAATTCCTTCTGTCATGAGGATCAAGAGGATGTCTTGCTGGGGATGATAGGTCAACAGGATTATTAGGAACAAGAGTTCCTCCAGGTCCAGGAATAAGTCCTGGAACAGACACAGGAACAGCCACGGGTCCCCCAGTTGGCCCATAATCCACATGCCCATTCATATTAAGCTGAGGTGGTGGCGGGGGTGGTTGTTGCTGATTACCTTGTTGTTGCTGCTGCTGATCATGTTGGCCTGAACCAGGACCTTGCTGTGGTGGACCACAATTTTGTGAGTTAGGACTCAGCTCTTGTTGTTGTTGCTGCTGTTGTTGAGCTTGTTGGTGCTGTTGAGGGTCAGACTGTACACAAATGTCGCTCTGGAAATAGATCATCAAAAAAAGGAAAGAGCTATATTATGTAGCTGTATCTCTACGCTGTTGGATATATACGGTTAATAAATTAGAACACATCTCATAAATGGCTTGAGTCGACATAAGCCATATCTTTTTCGTCCGTCGCGTGAAAATGATTTACACCCAAAAGAATGCAGGTGACTACACTAGGAAGGAGCCACACGATTCCAAAGGAAACAAAGGTAAATGCGATGTCGTGTAATATAATGTGTGTGTTTGCCCCCATAAATATATTGCTGAGGGAGTCTTTCCGGAAGAACACGTGCATGGCATGTTCCCCTCGTTTACACCTAGAACGAGCCATACATCATCCTACTATTACATTTCTTGCTGGATGATTTAGTTTAGGGAAACAAAGCACAAATCATTTAAGAAAAATAAAAATGAGTTGCGCTCATTCCATGATAAATGTGGTGTGTGTGGTGGTGCCCTAGTTGGAACATTTGAATTAAAGCTGCGTCACCCCTTAAAGTTCCAGTTGTTCATTTTCAACGAGCGGAAGAACGGAAGGAATATCTACTTATTGTGTTTTAAATTTAAGCTCGTATGTCGTATGCTAAAACTTACGTTGCCTTCGATTTTTACTAGGGTGAAAGATTTTGTATTTGTTGCCAATGCCAAAACCATGTAAATATATTGAAGAGAATACTTTTATTCATTTTTCATTGATGCTCCCAATAATTTTCCATGGTTGCCACAAGACAGACAAACAAAACGAAAGGATGAATTAGCGGAAACACTTCCGCCACTTAATCATGCACATCCAAAAACATTGTAATTGCAATTTAAAGCTTCTCATTAGATCATTCTTGGTGTATATAGCTTGAGCAAACATATATTCTTATAAAAAGGGATGCATGCAAAACTTTATTAAAACCTGCTGCATGTTTGATTCTATATTGCTAATTATACATGATACTCTTTTCTTGCTACTCAAGTTACTTCGAAAACGAGGTCTAAGTAAAGTGGGAGGAAATGCGTGGTATGCTATTTTATTGGCTTGCGGAAGGGGAAGGAGGTTAGTCAGTTTTTGCCTCTTCTTCTTCTTGTTTTCTGACTTAAAACTGTAAAATAATGTGTGTATAGGGTACGGACGGAACTATTCAATTAGGTAGTCGTAATAAAACTTTCTTGTAAGTGACATAATTTATATAGCAAAGTAGCGGAAATGCTAGCTCATAAAATGTTTCATCAAAGCAACCAAAGTATTCAAGCGACTCTTCTCTAAAGTTTGGAGCAAATCCTCATATGTTTAAATTTCTTAAAGGACGGACGGACAAACATTAAGTTTCTAAAACAATAAATGACATAAATCAAAACACCATCGTTGCTGGTTTTTCAACTATTGTTGCATACTCCAACTTAGTTGTTCAAAAAATTAGTTCGAAATCTACATAAAAACACGCATAAAGCACGGAAACTCAGTTCCGTTAAAAAAGGCCGCAGTAGCATAGCCTATACCTATATCCCACTAATATTAATAATATTATCCACATCCTCCACTTAATTTGTAAACCTGGTTTGTATATGTTTCTTTATGAAAAAAATAAAAATTTTGTAGCTTGATACAAAAATTGAACAAAGCATTCATGTCGTTTGACTTTTGGCTACAAAAAAAGTACGTCAGTAAGTTTGAGCTGTTGCCCATTTTCTTTTACTACTAAAATGGCAACATATATATGTCTCTTATTATCAGAGTGGAATATCTTGCTCAAGGGTGAACAACTATTACGAGGAAAAGTCGTACTCAAAAGGTTTACGCAACATCAAAAAAATATTGCCTTGCTTCATATGATAATTGACTAATAATGATGATGATACTGATGAATTCAACATTTTAACCATAAAATCCTCTTTTTTTACTTATTTAACGTTTGTGTTTTATTTAGAAATGTATATTCTTGTGGTGTAAATCATACCCCTTTGCATTATATTGCAGCAGTAGAGACTTGGTGTCATAGGAAGAGGGAAAATCAAGTCAGGAGACAAAGTCATGTCATAAATAACTTGTATAATTTTCTTTCAAAATAGGTCAATTAAAGTGTTTAATTACTGCGCAAAGATACGGAGACAATGGACTTGATCAATAAAATGCGGCAGGGGAACAAGTCTTTTGCTGCTTTATGTCTATGTGTTTATTACGACATGTATCATACTTTGATTATGATGTGGTGATGAGTCGTCTTTATGAGCGATAATCAAAGTTAAGTAATAACAGCTTAATTTTGTTGAGGTAAATATTTCTTTCTTTCTTTTTTTACAAAAAAAATATAGTGTAAAATGTGAAACAGGTTTCACTTCCTTACCTGCTGTAGATAGTATTGGCTAACTGAAGTAGGAGCGTTGGGGGAGTCAGTGGCACTATTGCTGAATGGCGTAAGCTGATGATCCTGCAGAGGAGTTGTGTCCCAATTGTCCGCAGGTGTTGCCGTATTCGGAGCTGAAGGCTCGCTCCCTTCATATGAGCCACTTAGGGCGAAGTGGTATTGACCCTAAAATATAAAAAAAGAATTGAACAATATTATTATTATGAAAAAATACTTGGTAAATTCTTTAAATAACTCAATTCACAATCTAGGTGTGGGGTTAAGTTGTCCAAAGTTCGAATTTTATAAATAAAGTCATTAACAACATAATTTTTTTTTGTCCAGACGAAAAACGATTTACACATGCACCATAAAAACATAATCCAGTTCAATGGAGCAATAGCGACAGACCATCCCGAGAGAAGAGGATAAAATAAAAGCTACAAAATGCGTAGAAGATCCCCCAGAATGTGCGGTGAACCGAAAACGTACTTAATATAGAGACGGCAAAATTGGATTCTTTTCATGACTGATCTTCACGTAAACTTCATTGCTCATTCACTAACCGCAAACATTTTTTTGTCACATAAGACGCCGTATATAACCTAAAATGTACGAGGTTGAATGTGATCTCCCATTTCCCCCTAAATTTCTTGGAAATTATCTGCATAGCTGAGTCATTTATGTCTGCTTTTAAGCAAAATTTAATCCCTTTTGCCAATGTCCACGCTGTACAATTAAATGCGCCATTAGCTAGCAAAATATGCGCCACTAACTTTGCATACTTTGTGCACCTACGTAACTCTATCATAATAGTCAAGAAGGAGCCAAGGTTCGACAAGCTAGGGTGGTATATGAGCTGCTTAAAAAGTAATAAAGACCACACACAACATCATATACTAACTGTGGAATGCTGTGTAGCGTCTGGTCTGCTCCTTTACTTTAAGGATTACCAAAGTTTCGAATGGGTCTCCTTCAAATCATCACGCTATCAAACTCTAAACATAGATCATCATTATCGTCATATAGCCTCATGATATGATGACAAGAAGGAAGATGATGATGTTGTTGATCAAGAAAATGATCTCATCGGAATCTAGCATCAGTCAGAAGTGTTGCCTTGCATAGTTGAGAAAAAGCATTAAGAATTACTTCTGCACATATTCCCTTTGCATTTCACAGTTGCACTGAAAAACAACAATGAGAATAAAAGTGGAAAACGAGCAAAGAAAAGAAAAAGAGAAGAAGTGAAAAAACTTTTTTTTTCTTCGTCCACTTATTGCTTGGCTGAGTGAAAGATATGTGTGGCCAAAAGGCCACCAAGCACCACCACCATTGCAACTGATACGAAATGGATTATATATTATGGAAGCTTTGCTCGTGGGAACTCACACAGTCACTGCTCTTTAATGGGAATTCAATACAAAGATTGCATTGGTTTGCATTGGTCAGTCAAAATGGGATGAAAAAGCGTTTTGAGTGTTTGAGAGGAAATCAGCGAATCATCCTTGCTTTTTTTCCTTCAAATCGAATGGAGGAGTGAAAACCATACTACTTTACTATTATGAACGGGGCTTTATCGTAAACCAATAAATACGACAACCAAAGAAATTCTAAATCAAGTCATTATGAATATCAATAATTACATCAGGTTAATTTACACTCGTAAAATATGGAGTGTGTATCATAGCTAGTAAAAAAGAAGACAAAGACACGTCAAGTGCAGCAGCCTTAACGTATCCACTTAACGTATGTCATCTTGTCTACGGGCAAGACAAGATGAGCAAGCTGTTAGCACTGACGAGGTACAAAAACTTTGTAGAATCATTCATCCCTTATTTATCCCTACATGAACCGGTGCTTCAAGGCAGTTACTTTGCTTATATCGCAGTCATCATCATCATCATCGCCTTCACGATCATCGCGTCATGAATCTACTTCTTTTTAGGGATGAAAAAAACTGTATAAATATAAAAAACTCCTGATTTGAAATGAATGGAAAATAAATGAATGAGTGAGTGAGTCAAATGAATGAATGAAAGGGTTTTTTCTCTCCTTTCAATGAGCAACGGATGATATAACCCAAACTAGCAGCTAACTTAATATTTCCTATGAATGGATGAAAACTACAAGAGCTGAGAAAGGGAGACAGACGGGAAATTGTATTATCTATTTCTTGTGGGCAAAGAGTAATATGGAAGAGGATAGTATAAAGCTTGATTGGAATAAGTAATAAGTACCTGTTCAATAAAAAAAACCTCCTGAAAAGTGGCTCCTGTTTAAAATGATTTCGTGCTTGATTGAAGAATAATGATGGTTTCTACTACGCTACACGGTCTTTAAATCAATGTAAAATCTTGGATTGCTAGATAGGATCCTCATGAATGGGTCGGGAAGTGAGAAGGCCGTGTGTATAGTAAAAAGGATATGAGGAGAATAATGTTGGTATAAAATCATTTTTTACTCATCTTTACGTGAATATTATTATGCATTCTGATGCTTAAGCAGCTTATAAAAGGACCATATAATATTCATTGTGTCGTTGTTATCATAACCAAACTTTTCAGGGTATTAATGAGCCATGACGAGAGAAATCAATGACATTTCCGTTTTCAGCCGTGTAAAACCATGATAATTCAACTCCCGTATTAAAAATAAAATGTTATCTAGCCAAACTTATTTTTTTAGGTTGGCTGCTCTCTCACTCACTGGCTATTCTTCCTTTTCTATTCCTACTTGAATGCATATAACAGTACCTAAATTAGCCCTCTTCTTTTCCAAGTCAGATAAAAATAAAGTTTTATGTGCAAAATATGGTGTTTCCTTGCGCCCCAAACCATAAAGGAAAAGTTTGATTCAGAAAGTAAGAAAGTAAAAATGTATATAGGTGTTGGAAATCCAGGTAAAAATTGAGAATAGAATGTATATATGCATGTTTCCCAAAAACACTCAAGATTTTATTTTCTCAAGAAAAAAAGTCCCTGCACTGCATGATACTATTATTATTATCATCATTATCTTTTAAAGGGGTAAAAAATGGAAACAAAACCTTTACTCAACGTTTTGCCACAATCTTTAATCGTCATTGTTATGTCGCGTAACGCTTTTAAGAAAGAGGGAGAAACAATTGTATCATTGTGAATAATCGTGCATGTTCACTTCTCTTATGTCTTCTGCATTCATTCCATCCCTTTTCTACTTCGCCATCGCCACTTAGGCAAGCACGGATGAAAAAGATGGACGGACGGAGGATGGTTCTTTCTTGCAATATAATAAAGTATAATATGATTGTATTGTTTAGTCAAGCTTCATCATCGTCACCATCCTATAAACAAGGTATTGCAATAAGTTACAAACTTTTCAAAAAAAAACATTTTTACAGCGAGGTAAGGAGACTGCATGCCTTGTGGACGTGGAAGTAGGAGGCAAGAATATAACTATGATCTTGAAAGTAACGCAAAAATGCAATCAAACTGATATGATTCTGATGCCATGCCACTTTTACGCAGAATAAAAAAACGAGCTCGCTTATGATTGTATTGTTTAGTCAAGCTTCATCATCGTCACCATCCCATAAACAAGGTATTGCAATAAGTTACAAACTTTTCAGAAAAAAAAACATTTTTATAGTGAGGTAAGGAGACTGCATGCCTTGTGGACGTGGAAGTATGAGGCATGAATATAACTATGATCTTGAAAGTAACGCAAAAATGCAATCAAACTTATATGATTCTGATGCCATGCCACTTTTACGAAGAATAAAAAAACCAACTCGCTTTTTGCTTGGATGGACCGACCACACTGACTTTTTTCTGCCAGCTTTTTAGGGCCCATCTAA
Organism: Orchesella villosa; assembly: GCA_036850725.1. NCBI lineage: Eukaryota > Metazoa > Arthropoda > Collembola > Entomobryomorpha > Orchesellidae > Orchesella > Orchesella villosa. The sequence goes on along the minus strand of JAANSM010003899.1, from coordinate 662 downwards.
AAGGAAGAAAGACTTGGGCTTGCTTTTGACTAGATATAGCATAAATATAAATACACACATATATAAAAGTACGTAATGAAGGATAATCAAACCTGAGGAGAAGTAGCTACTTCTTTATATAAAAAACGAAGAGAGAAATAAAAAATAGAAGAGCATCAAAGCAAGTCCTCGTGTGTGGATTATAGTAAAGGAAAGGTGTGTATAAAATGCTTATATAAAAGGTATATCGTATACACACGTAACAAGTACAGAAAGGAGCGGGCTGATGCTGATGCTGAGCGAACAGCTTATTATTGCCTCAGTCAATGCAAGGAGATTGAGAAAGAGGTTCAAATAGGTTGAATTTAATGGCATCATATCCGCTCTTCTGTTGTGGCATTTCACCGTGGGAAAGGAAGGTGCTTCCTCACTACATCATCATCATCATCATCAAGAGTAACATCATATGCTCGCTTCTCCTTCATCAGTCTTTCTTATATCGTCATGTCATGAGCATGAGTTCGTGGCTACGCTTATTACTTACAGGTGTATATAGATATGTACTTAATGTAGCTACCTATTATCATCATATGTATGCAACACCAACACCAACCAACCACTTGTTTAAATCATCTTACTCAATTGTCAACTTTATTTTAATATTGCTAAAATCAAGCCACTCA
>JAANSM010003898.1:0-12131 GCA_036850725.1 Orchesella villosa | reverse complement strand
CGTTGGGAAAGGGGGAAAAGTTTGCAAAAAATTGTGAGAATCCTCAGGTGAATAGAATTTAGAAAAATTAGGAGAAATCTGGAAAAGTGAAATTGTTCGTGGTGGCAGAAACATTTTTATTGAAGGGAAGAATTTTTGCAATATTATAGCAGCAGATTTTATATGAAGAAAATCTCACCTTGGCCCTTTAGAAATGGCTGATAAACTCATGTCAAAATTACGAACTAATGAAATAAGAACAGGCAAGGATGAAAGGAAATTGTGCACAGAATTCTATCAATAAAAATACAGAAGGGATTGCTAAATGAGAAAAGCTTCATTATCATCATCAGTCTTTTTAAACTATCGACCACAATGCACACTCACTACTCACACACACATGCACATCTATTCCGAATAAAGCCACACCACTATTACTTCCATTGTTACACACACACATACACATTCACCACAGTCAACTGTATAGTTTAAGGAAGTAGAACTTTCACCCAAGACAACCACAACTCGTTCGTTGTAAGCACACACTTGCACCGTATTTACAGCACTACACATCAGCGCCAAGTTTTTCCGTTCGCCTATTTTTTCATTTTCTATCTGTCAAGTTCTTGTTTAGTGTAGGAAAATTGGAAAAGCTGATATAATTTCCTATACATTTTCTCACTTGCACTCACTTGTCAAACTTGTTGCCAGCCGATGATGAATGAGTGCAAGAGGTTTTCAATTTTCTATGATAATGTCAAACCCTCATCTCAAATGCTGAAGCGGTTGTTGTTACTTGGTTTATTATGTTTTTTGCTTCATTCCACCATAACAATATAAAGTAGGCAACAATGAGTGACGATGATGTACGTTGCAAAAATGTAATAGGAGTTCACGTCACGAAGAAAAAATCTTATAAAATGTATTTGTATCAGGATAAAGTATATCAGATCAGCCTGTTTCTCTTGGTTCATTATTTTCCACACAATTCCCGTTCATTACACTTGTGTCTTGAATTGGGATGCTGGCGGCGTACAGATATTAAATGATAAAAACAGTTTTGCTCTTCTTTCACAAACTTTCCCCGAGACAATAGTTGACCATCTGTCGAACCATTTTTCAAAAAAAAAAGAAGAAAAAAGTGGAGCGGGGAAGAGAGCGGTGACGGTGACGTAACCCGTTTCCCATTCAATTGATGTGAATCTCACAAATCAATGTAAGATGTGGTTTCCCATACATACCCTTTTCAAGGAGGTGAAATGAAAGTCAGGCCGACATTGAGTTGTGAGGTTTTTGCCACAAAACTACAAATTCGATAATGGGCAAGGGAATGGCGGAAATTAGTCTGTGTAAAAATATTAACCAACCACAGCGTTTCCTTCCTGTGCTGGAGGAAACGAAAGAGGAAGGGAGACTTTTTTTTGTGGGGATGACGATGACATATGAGTAGTTTTGTGGTAGTCTCATAATTCCCCAAGTCTGACTTTATGTCTCACAGCTTGTACTTATACCCAAATTTTATGCAATTTGTTGAACATTAAATGTATATTTGTACATCGGTCATGTATACAGAAAAAAAATTTACATCTCAGCCGCTGTTTGATTGAAATGCGAGCTTCAGAGTGTGCTTGATGGGCATTTATTATATATTTTCTTTTCAGTTTCTTCTTTGTGCAAAGGCAAAGAATTTACAACATGTATAAAATGGTGTTAAACTGTGTAATTGTAATAGATATCAAAATACCTATATACTAACTGCTACATTGTGTCAAAGTTTATAAAATATATTGTGTAAGTATCTCAAAGAGGTTTTAGAGAGAGAGAGAAAGAATACAGAAAGAAGTTTAAAAAATTATTGCGTATATATTATAAATTGTATTTGAATACGTACGTGCGTATGCAACTAACTAGATGTATACCGACTATTTAGGATACAGATTGTATATGTGTACGTTTTAAAAGTGGTGCTATATGTAAATGTATGTGACAGAACAGAAAACAAAATTATATACGTGGGAGTTTTAACTTTAATTGTGTAACATTATATTTGAAAGGAAAAATCGAAAAGTTCTAGTTATCTAATGCTGCATGACTAAACAAATCATTTATTAACTATATTATTATGGAAGGAAATGTGAAAAAAACAACATTGATTTTTGATGTAAAATTGTATTGTAGCCACAAGTCTAGTGAAGAGAGAAAAACTTTAACACGTAATTGTATAACAAAAATTACTGTACATAATAATATGAAAAATTCCTCATGTGTGTAATCTTATTTATGACGATTGGCTCTAAAATATATGTATAAAATTTGTTCAAGTGCATTTTTGCCTTTTCGTCTATGTTATTTCATGGTTTGTTGTAAGGACATACCATACATATATTCATATTACTCATGTCTTTTTCGCCAATATTTTACGGCTCGAAGCGACTGAACCAATGCCAACTTCTGACTACTGTAAGTGTGACAAAAGTAGTTACATCCTTGTACCGTACCAGGGTACCAGCAAACTATAATATGATCCGGATGCCTGAAAGATTTCATCCAGACCCGTGCTTATTGGGGCATCCTAATGCTTTGCATAACTTGGCCATACTGTGTATTAGTTTGGAAATTCACAATTTTTGACTCTGCCTTTATCCTGCTTAGTCAGTCATGTTTTCTCTTGTACCATTTTCCGATTCCAATTTGGAATTCAATTTGAGGAGAAGTATTTTTCTGCCTTTTTGATAAACCGAAAACCCCCTGAAATCTGAGATCCAGCTTAGAATCTAGTGCTCTAAGCTTACTTATGCGAATTCAAAATTGGAATGACACATAGTAGGCTATTTATAATTCATAAATTTGATAAGAATTTGAAGATACCAAGAAGAACATATATTTCAAACGACATGAGCGAACACAATCCTAAGTCGTTCCAATTACATGCCCCTTTTCCTGCTGCAAATGATGCCTACAGGGTTGTTATCTCACATCCTCTTTTGGAGCTGCATATCCCGCATTACGTAGAAGCTACTACTTTTCAGATTTCAGAGGAAAAGTTTTTCTTGTAGATGTTTATTATATATATTAGCATTGTTATTAGTTGCTTGTTATTGCAAATATTCTAAATAAAAGGAGATAACAAGGGATATAAGGAAAATTTGAAGGGAAAGAGGTAACATCGCCATTCATCAAATTTCTTTCATTATACTAGGAACAAACTCATGTTGCAGAAAAGTAAAGAATGCTGATGTGACGCGGATTACACTCATATAATCTATAGATACAACAACGTATGGTGATGTGATAAACTTATTAGCTCGCTCTATATCCCTTAGCTATAGAAGTCCTACGTGATTTACCCTCACTTCTGCTACCCTTGACGTCATTCCGTGGGGAGGCTATTCTTTACCATCTGGGTTTCAGTGAAGTGCCTTCTCTCGTTTCACAGATTCATGAAGCTTTTTACACATTAATGAAAACTGTCGCTATTATTGTCATTATGGGCACTATTATTTGAATCACTGAAATAAATTCCGAAACTACGTAAATTACGGGATGTCGAAGGAATTGTGCAAAAACGTACGGTTATTTCTCAAGGTTTAAGACATAAGCGTGTAACTTGTGCGGAAATAAAATCATTTAATTATGACAGGCTTCAATTCAATTTTAGGTAGAAGCTTTTCCAACCACTTTTTACTACATTTATTTTTTTGTACTGATTCAACCTTCAGAAAGACTTCGTGAGTGACCTCATTAGTCATGATGAGTTTCAAGAAAGTTATTGCTTGACATGTTTACGCCCACTGTGTACGAATTGCATTACGATAGGATGTTCATTCCCGTTTTTATGTCTTTTCTATGCTTTTCATCAATATAGTTGATTAAAATACATCTGCTGAAAAGTGTCAAGTTGTTTTGAGAGATATGCTACTTTAGTAGCTTCCTTTTAATGATTAAAATTTAAATTTTCATCACGGAAATAAATGCATTAGAGAGATGAGAGTTGTTTTGGGCCACTTTCAATACTATTTATTGTTTTTGTGGGCAGGCACAAATGTTTGTGGAGGTGACCTCATGTGGAATGGGGTCATCAATATCCAAAAAACAAACATTTGAAATGAAATATATATTTAGTTTGTTTTTTCCGTTTCAGCATTTGTCAACACGCTTAGTTATGCACATTTCGTTTTCTTTTTACACTTCCTTGCTATATTGTATATTGTCTATGTCACATTGGATCGATTGCTACATAAATACTCCAGGAAACTATGCAACCTATTCCATATGCCCTCATCACTTTTGACTTTCTTATTGAAAATTGAACATGCGTCACCATCCAGAACGATGTAAACAAGTATACAATTGTAATATAAATGCGGTCTTGTTTCCTAACAATGTTTTTTGGCAACGATTCATTCCCCCCAAAGAAAAATGAACGTCGTAAATATTCTCTTTTTTTGGATCATTTTCATACTTGACATTTATTGTTTGAAAAAGGGAAAGTTGAAAAGCAGGAGAAAGTAAAAGATATGGATTAAGTTCATGAATGTTGAAAAGTCGCAGTAAGTAAACAATGATAAGGAAAGCTTAAGATTATGTTGATGATTTTAATAATACAAGAATCTCAAAGCAAAGCACAACTCAGCATTATATGAAATTTAATACAGAATGTTGAAAAATATGAGAAACGTAAAAATAGAGAAAAGAAATTACGACATAGGAATTGCGAGAAATTGTGGGGGCGGTATGAAACTGCCGTTTAGCTAGCACAACAAAATACTCTTATTATGTGGGCGGAGGTGGTGGTTAGGGCAAGCGATAGTGAACGAGTGAATGCCATTCTGATTTTGTCATAGAATAACGTCTGCTTTCCAATAAGTTTAACTAAACTGAACCAACAATTACCAGTAGCTTATATTATCAGCTTTTTAAACAGCTGGATTATGAATTTGCCAGCTCGGTCCGTCTCTGTGTTTTATCACGATGAAAACGAATAAGTAACAGAAAATCAATCGCCCCGACACCAGGTTTAAGCTAAAATCCAACGAAAGTCAAAAGTGTCACCATCGGTTCTGCAGCGAGGTTCGTTATCTCCGTATCGTGATACCGTCAGTCGATAAATCTATAAACGAACAATTTTCCTGCTACACATAATATCACATACTTATTGTGAACAGTTGGACAGCCATAAAAATTCCTAATAGTTCTCATATCAAACAGCTTATCGTTACATATATGCGGGTATTACGTAAAATGTACATCGGATATCTATAATTCAAAAGTATGATTAGCTCCAACGGGAAAATATGGGTTACCTGTGGCGTTCTCCAAATATGTGTGACTGAATACGAAAAATAAATCTGACAGTAAAATGCGGTGGATTGGAAAATGGTGTTTCCATTTATGGACTTAAGTTGTATATGGATGTATATAACTTCTATAATTACAACGGGTCACTGTATATATGCTTCATAGAAATCCACACCGAACATCCCACGCAAATTTTCATCCTTGGCTGCTACTTGCAACACTACAGCTATAAATTTTCACCTCACTTCCTTCCTTCTACTAAAATCAACTCCAGGCTTTCATTTTGGTCGGATATCTATAATTCAAAAGTATGATTAGCTCCAACGGGAAAATATGGGTTACCTGTGGCGTTCTCCAAATATGTGTGACTGAATATGTAAAATAAATCTGACAGTAAAATGCGGTGGATTGGAAAATGGTGTTTCCATTTATGGACTTAAGTTGTATATGTATGTATATAACTTCTATAATTACAATGGGTCACTGTATATATGCTTCAAAGATATCCCCATCGAACATCCCACGCAAATTTTCATCCTTGGCTGCTACTTGCAACACTACAGCTATAAATTTTCACCTCACTTCCTTCCTTCTACTAAAATCAACTCCAGGCTTTCATTTTGGATATCGATACTTTTTGGAGAAATTAATTAAGGCTTGACTCTGTTTCTTGGGGTGTAATACAATTCCTGCACAGCTCGGTTATGAAAATAAAGACAATTGCAATCACCACCCAATTTATATCTTCCGATCATATATTACATAGAGGAAAATGGCAGTTTTATGTGATTTATTCCGAAATTTCCTTCAATTCAGCCTCAAATGGTAATTAATTTTGGGTGGAGGAACCAAACCTTTTGTTCCTCTGAAATATGTGGTGGATAACATTTCGGCATGTGAAATAGAAGAAGAACCACACCAGGAAGCCAATGCATGCAGGAGAATTTTTATCGTTTCTTCACTATAGGACCCAGGCCTATAATAAAATGTGATTTGTAGCATCAGTAATACAGTATAATATGGGGTGTTGCAGGAACCCACTCACACAAACTTCCTATGTAAGATCAAAATGCGTATAAAAGAAACATTTTTGTCTAAAGCACACCAAATTTATTAGACTTCATTGCTAAAGTTGACATATTTTTGATTATATTGCTCTAACAAAAACTGGATTCCAATTCGTGCGTATTGAGTCTTTATACAAATACTCCAAATACGGCTTTGTTTTCCAACTGCTTACGCTGATAGGAGTTGATGAGGCCCCGGTTCCAAACTCAAACTATATTTGTATACTTATACTGTATGTATATTCGGCTGTACATACTTATTACAGCAGATCTCATGCCGACCCGAGTTATTTGTCCACCAATTTTTGCTCAACTGTACATCAAACACACACACACACACACCCTGTACTGATTGACATTTGGCATTTTAAAAGAAAACATGAATATTGTCGGCAAAAAGCAAGAAAAACAAAAAAAAAAGGAAAACTCAACAGAGGGGACAAATCCAATGTCATATGCTTCGTTGCAGTGTCATGGCACGCCAGCTTAAGTTCACCATGAGGAAAAACATTCGGATCCAAAATCACATGAAATCATCAATGGACCATGAATAACAGAAGCAGGAGGCAGAAAACATCAGACCTAACAAAGTATTCTCTATCGGCGAGTGAGATTTGTCTGCAGCGATACGCAAGAACAGGCCAGTGATGTTGATACTTGCGACATTATATGTATTGGTATAACGATTGATATTACGTCTTCCAACTTGCCTTACTTTCATATGAGTAAGGTTTCTTTTACGTTTTAGCCCTTCAGTTCCAAGATAGATAACCACAGCATGGATTCGTATCCATTTATACAGATATATATCATGCACAGCAGTATAATCTAATGCAATGTGCTTTCTCCTCATATCTTCTTTCTTGGGACCTTTTTTTTTGTGTAGCTTCTTTAGTTTCTGCTCACTTGAAGAAATCTTGCGTTGTTTTGCATTGGGAGGCCCCGTCACTTCCATGTTATCGAATATTGTGAGACTTTGCTTTCCCTTAGTGTTGTTCTACTTTATCTTATCGCCCATAGAAATCTAGTACTGCGTCAATAGACGTCATGCTCTCTGAATACCCCGACTTCAGTTGAGTCTTTTTTTTGCAATCTGTGTGAGGCAAGGCAGTTGCACATTTTGCAATAAGAAAGGGTAGGGATAGTTTGAGACGTGCAGATTTCACCACTTTCACTTTCGTACATTTGTTGTGTATTTTTATTCCCCTCAATTCTTTTTATTAAGGGCTACAAATACATTTTTGACCACTGAGACTAAATTTTCTACCCCATTACACAATGGATGTATAAAAGTTGGCTGCATATGTATAATATATCAGCTAGACAAACAGAATTAAAATGAAAAGGACGGGGTAGTAGCGTTAAACAGAGTTACTAGTAGATTTCTTTCAAACTGTGTAAACTCTGTGCAGTCCCTGACTTAAGCGCCACATACAACATTTTCACTTTCATCTATTAAGCTAGACTGTTTGTGAGAAAACTGGGTCTAGTTTAAAACTGTCCATGTGCATATAGAAAAAGCTGCAATTCAGAAACGGGCGTGCATCAGCCAGCAGCAATGGAGAAGTATACATTGCCAGCAATAAAAAATCGGAACGGATGGCGGATATCGGATGACTCATTTTCTCGCAAAAAAAATGTACACATTTACAATGGCATAATATAAGGGGAGGGCAAACTTCTGTGGAGGATATGAGAAAGCGGAAAAAACAGTCACAAAGTAAATGTCTATGTGTTTCAGTTGTCGCACAATCACAAAAATATACAGCAGGCATTCTCCAAACTTTTTTCTGTAAGAGAGAGAGAGAGTTGCCAACCAAGTGCTCTTTTTCAGTCAATTTGTACGTTGATATTCAAGCCAAGTTAAGCGTGTGGGTGGCACGAAAATGATATGATTATAGGAGAGGAAGAGTTGAAGCAGTGCATAATAATACGCAGTACACAGCTCATTATTTTTTCTAGGTATACTCAGTATCAACTCACATACAATATTCGTATCAGATGAACGTAGCAACGTAAACTAAGATCATTATTGTGTACATACATTCGTAGATGCGCTTCTTGATTTCATGACCTGACTTGGATTGGACATATGAAATTGAATACATTATTGTAGTAGGTGACAGCTTGATTTTTAGCATTACATGAGTTTCCTATAGGAAAGCTCAGACGATAAGAAAACTGTTTTTGATCTGATCAGAAGTAAAATCATGTCATACATTTTCATCAACACTCGACTGAAATGAGGTTGAGCAAAAGTAATGAAAAAGGAGGAGGGGAATGAGAGAGAGGCTAAAGAAATGCTCTGGATAAATTTAGTTGTATAAAGAAATATTTTACTCCTTTTTCTTGACTAACTCCTCCACCCTCTCCATTCCAACAAGTCTGGAAACTCATTTTCCTTGTAAAGCATGGAGGAATAATGGTCCTAATGACAGAATGAAAATAGGCGTCACGGTAGCATAACATTCACCTTCCTTCCTTTTCTCCCCTTTTGGCAGCTTGGTGCCACCATCCCGTAGATTTCAATCCTCATAGGAAACGCGACGACAATATTGGCGAGTGACTGCCAATGGTTACGTTGCAAAACTACTTCTGCTCTGCTCTTTGCCCATTTAATTTGAAACGTGTTTCCTTCCAGGGACAAGTAAATATAGGATTGCACTACGTAAGCTGACAGTGAAGATAAATATCATGTTATTGGATGCCACTGGGACAAAATCAGCCGAAAGAGGTGAAGCCTATTATGTTCTCACGGAGATGGATGTCGCGGAAGAAAAGGAGCTCAATATTTTTCTAGATGATTAGTTCATAAACTGTTGCTTGTCTTTCTACAGCCGACAGTGTGTACTTATTACATTACCTACATTACATTACGCTAAGCGAATGCTACGCTGATAATAACAGGAGAGAATCAAGTCAAGGCAGATTTTAAGTTGTTTTCCGGATTTAATATTCCTTCCTGCTTTGATGCTTTAATGATAATATGAGCAAATTAAGTTGCCATTCAAGATACACAGCTGCAATTTTAAGACATAATGACTTTAGTTTTGTTCGCGTAAACATATAGCTCCATTTTAACAGCCGATTGTAGTGGCAACAGTGGCTATATATACAAGTTGTTATGTAGCAACTCAACACTTTGGATTAAAAACTTCTGCGCAAAATAACACTGGTGCTTATATGAAGTGAAAAACAAAACAGTTTTTAGGGAAATTGAAAACGGAGATAATTGGTTGGAAATGGTTTAGCCTGAAGCTAAAGTCACAAATATATATATGTGCATTAGCAGCTGTACTTAATACTAGTCAATTTCCCCATTTTCTTTAGATTGTATCATTTCTCAATTGCCTAAAAACGTCATTATCACAGCTATATAATAATGATGGCACCACACCGGACCCACAGTTGATTGCATACGCTTACCTACATAGCATTTAGTTTCAATTTTCGACGATGAAAACATTGCTTAAGTGTAACTTCAAATGTATTAAACCTCCATATGCTACCATTATATTCCTCACGGTCGCCGTACGTATGTACATACTGACTCCCTTGTGCAATGGAAAATCTCAAGCCCCTCCAATACCCACTTTTCGTAATTTCGTTATTCAAACACTAGAGCTTACTATCGAAAAGTATTGTTTTACTTTCAACGCATTAGAGAAGGCCAGTTTATTTCTGGATTTCTTGGAATTGTTTAAACTGCTGCCAAGAAAGTGACGAAAAACGAAGTAAAACAATAAAAACTGGACTTGGCGACGTCATGAGAAAGAAATTGTTTTTTATATTGTATTCGTCTTCCCATAACATTTTAGTATAATATAACTATATACAATATATTTATCATTTTATATGTGATGGGTGCACATTAGTCAAAAAAGTGACGAAAAACGAAGTAAAACAATAAAAACTGGACTTGGCGACGTCATGAGAAAGAAATTGTTTTTTATATTGTATTCGTCTTCCCATAACATTTTAGTATAATATAACCATATACAATATATTTATCATTTTATATGTGATGGGTGCACATTAGGCAACGAAACTTCTTAAATATATTGCCATTTTATACATTAATATTGCGTAGGAGTTTACTTTCAATATATGCCATGAAGCTGAATACTTATACGGGTTACAAGCGCATGTGTTACAACAAAAAAAACCTTGGAGGACAAAGAGGAGGAAAGTGGCTTGTACAGACTAAATAGCTAGATATCACGGAGAAAGTTCCGAAATTTTCTGTAGGCTTCTCCATTTCCCTATTTCGCACTAAATATACCCATCTAGATTACATCCGTACTTTTTTATACACACTTTTCTCACTTTCCCCAGCCTTGGAAGAGTCGCGAATCTTCTGCGTCTACACACATTCTTACTGCGGAGCAACTTGACACTTACACTTATCTGTCTGGTATTCGCAGAGTTAGAAAAATCAGGAAAAGGAAAAATGTAAATAATATGTGTGATAGCTTAACGATTTGCGACATTCGGATAGGATTTCAAGATGTGGGAGTCAAACATATATACATTTGTCATGATATGATCCCGTGTTGTAGATGACATTCAAGGAGAAGTGTCGCCTCCAGTGCTCCGCTCAAATAAATCGGCCATCCACATTTATACTATGATAACTACAACTTTCATGGCCCCTTTTCCTTTTCTCCTGTGTCTCTTTCGCCCCTTTTTCATCCACTTCCGTTCATTCTCTTAGGACTCTCTGTCTTATGTGTGTGGCCATAGCCAATAAGTTAGTAGTGGTCGGCCTTTTTCTTAGGTACTATTGTAGCCACTACATCTTCTATTACTAACAGTGCCCCAGGAGAAAGCAAACTGTCATAGTTATTTCTCCTTCATGTTTACGTTGGCAAAAGGGCTTAAGAGGAGAGACTAAGCTAGAAAGAGAGAGAAAAATCATCAGGGTAGCAGCAGCAATGAGGCTAAGTTACGTCATTTCTTCAACATCAATTTGAAAATTTGTTTGAAAGCTCTTATTTCTTTCCCTTTATAGTATTACCAACTTGTGGTGGGTAGGCTACACAGTTAGTTCTTTTCCATTAGTGACCAGACTAGAGCTGATTTTTTTTCGGGGGTATGTATGCATTGTACGATTACTATATATATGGACGTGGAGTAAAGATGCAATTTGCGTTTTGGGTGGGTAAAGTTAAATAAATAATATGGGGACTAGCAATTGAAAAGAATGTACACATTGTGTCCCAACCATTTTTTATAGGTAGCTGTTTGAGCAAATGTGCTGAAGTCACTAGACTGTGTGTATATTTACATGGATTTAAGGTACATACATTGAAGAACCTTAAGCTAAAGTAGTATATATTAAATTGAACGTCTCAGCGTCGCCAAGAGTTGTTTAATGGAGACTCCATTTCTCAATCACAATGTGCTGCCTCTATTGTTACCATTTACGAGTTGTTTGTCGAGGTTATAGTGGCGTGCTGATATACATGTGGTGGCATTCCTATGAGTTGTTGATTGTCGTTTTGCTCAAATAAGTTTCTGAACTCTGGCAACAAAAAAAAAGTCACTGACATGGGCACCACCAACATAACATCAACACACACCACCACCAACCATGTACAACAAGTCATGTGGAACAATGTAAAGACGACGTATATATAGAGAAAATACAAAAAGAAACTCAAGACTCTGACAGCCACCAGCAGTAGCAACAGCAAATCATATATTATTTCTTTGTGTGGGTATAGCAATCATCATATCCCCGTATAGAATTACAGTACTGCAGTGATTTGCCAATGTTGAGATGAT
>JAANSM010003897.1:0-12133 GCA_036850725.1 Orchesella villosa | reverse complement strand
ACTCAATCATTCTGGACAGGTGATACAGGAATAGTGAGAAACAAGTCTCGAAAGGAAATTTTCGAATTCTTCTGTCTTGCTTATGGACTTAGTAGTAGATGTAGGAATAACAGCTTGCCATATTACAAAAATTAAAGCGACATTCGTTGCCTCCGCCTTTAAGGATGTCGTAACGTATATTTTTGTAACGTGTATACAATTCCGATGTTCTGGCATTAAAGTGACGTAAATTGGGTCGACAAATGTATTAACAAATCAACAAAAATTTGTGTATATTAATGATACCAGCAAATTTGTCAAAGCTGCATGAATGAGACATATTGCATTACTTTTCACCAAATTGTAAACTGTAATTAACCACGTCTCCATATCTTTTTTTAATCATCATCATGTTATATGGCAAACAGGAGCAACTGCATACAACCTGAACTTGCCCCTGCACAAAATTCGTACATGCCGAGACACTTAAGACTCGGATATAATTAACTGCTGAAAGTACCCAATAGTAAAAACGACTGTTTCACTTCATTGCTTATTTGTAAACACACTCACATGGCCGGTAAACACTTGTGTGACACAATGTGACGAAAGTAGCAACCTACACTTTGCAACCCGTTTCTTCCACGTCAGCGGAACTACTCAAAGTCAAAATTGGTATGAAACCGAAATTTTCCAAACTGAAATCCAATGATCTTTGAGTAAACAATAATGTAAAGGCGATTATCAAACTGTTAAGCCTATAAGTTCTGATTGAATATAATATTTTCGCATCTGCTTAAATAACTATCTGACTACCACTATATTTCAAATACCAAATCGTAAATTTCAAATTCCTTCTAGTATTATTGAAAACTATCAAAATCTTACAGTAAATTAAATTATCTACCTACATTTTACAGCGTTACATTTTTCAATTGACGGCCTTGTGACTTTTGCATTAGCGTAAGAAAAACTAGAATATTTTTCACCATCAAACATTATGCGGAGACAGTTATGTAACCAAATTCAGTTGTGGTTATCTGATTATTCTTCAACTCCAAGCATAAGTAATACAACGCGTCTATAGCTCGGATGATTCTGCAAAATCTTCTTCATTCTTAGTTTGACGATGGTCAAGTACAGTATAGTCAAATACTGCAAATCTGCTTCAAAGAAAAAAGTTTTGGAATATATTTCGCCATCATGTTTTGTACGATAAACTTTTTTGAAAACCTATCATCGTTTCCGAAACCGACTTGTTTCTGCCGAAAACTTTTACATACAATTGGGTCACAACAATCTTGAGGTGGATTATGCTCATTTGGTTTTGTTTCTATTCATTCCAAGCCAAACACCACTAAGGAGCAACGAATTTAGCTGATAATACCCGGTATGCTATATATTTATTTATAATTTTTCAGCGCTGAAAGTGTCAAAAGAATCTATTATACATTGGATACGACATTCAACAACACAGTGATGCAAGTCTAGGTATAGTATAACAGAGCTAGTTACAAAATAGCTTGGTTTGGTTGATGAATTGGTGATATTAAATAATAATTTGCTCTAGTTCTGAAAAATATTTAAATCAGTGTTGAAATTAATGTATGTATTTTGTTCAATGTATTTAATGTTCTATTTGTTATATACTAATGTGTTTTTGTTTATACGACAGATAAAGATGGGAGAGAAAAGAGTGATGGTTCAGTCTGACTTGTCTAAGTAAAATATTCTAACACTAAAGACGCCACGAGTCACTGTCAAACCTTTGACATTAAAGGAAATATGCACTGGAGGAATGGTTATCCAAGATCGTTATGCTGTCCAGCAGGAGCGTCACAACCGGCTGGACACTGTCACAATGTCCAGTCTACACTTGATGTGTCCAGCCTCCACAAAAGGTGTCTAGCTGGACAAATTTTATTACTAAAAGCAAAATGAAAACGAATAAAATAAAATAAATACTTTCACATAATCTAGCATTTATCACTTTACCAAAGCATTGGGTGTTTGTACACTTTGTAAACTGAATTTAATGCCGAATTGTCATAAATTTATCAATTTACCAAACGTGCCCTGTATTGGTCTGTCATAATTTTTACATCTTAAATCCCTACTTAACATTTTATGTAAATCATTGTTTCTCTACAACCAAACTACCTGAAAAGTGGACCAAATCCACGTACCTATTTTGTACACAATATAATGGCTTCTCCTACATGTGTCATAATTTCACAAAGAACAAAATGCAATGCTAGCAAAACCCATGATTTACTAATTAATAACGCTGCAGATTATACAGCTTCGGAAACTTACACGATTATTTTGTTGTAATTTATGATTTCTTCAATTCGGTTTAGGTGAATTAGACAAGCTGCTTTTGTAAACTAAAATTGTTCGAGTAATTACTCGGAAGAAAGCAAGATTTTAGTGAGAATCAATATGCTCAAAAAGGATCTGTTGTCCGCGAAGATCGCAATGGAGAAAGAAGCTTCTAGGATTGAATAACCATGAATAAAAATCCTGCAGGGTGAAAAATATATATTTGTACGAAGAATATCCAATGGCTAACAACTTTCTTCGAGAATGGTTGTGAACCAAGAATCTCCAACTGAGCAATGTTTACCTCAACCATTTTTCTAGCCAAACAAGGCGGGTCTGAAAGTAGTTCAAGAAATTGTATGACATTGCTTGTACTATTTACGAAACACAATGGACCAAGATTGTATAGATCTTTACTGCATTTGTGAATTGTTATGCAGGTATTGTGTACGAAATTAATATAGATGATTTACTAAATATGTTCATGAAGGAATGGAGCCGTCAAATAACATAAGGAAAGTGCGCTTAGTACTAGATAATATGAATTTGTACGCTTTACTATGTCGCGTTTGCTGTGAGCAAACTATTAAGTATTATACATGCCGAATAACAGAACCTTGAAAACTAAAAGCTCATTGGTGTATTTAAAAGTAGAAAGTGTCCAGTCTACAATATTTACGTTGTGACAGCCCTGATTAAAATTATAGTGCACATGAAAGCAATGTTCACTTTGTATTATTAGAATTATAACATAATATTAGTAAATGACTTTAATTTGCAGAAAACCAATTGAAGAATTTAACAGATCATATGATTATTATAAATGATCAAAGACATCGTCATGATGACGGGTGTACTTTGATTTGATGCTCTTTGCAACGAATCCAAAAACCAAAACAAACAATAAAAACATGACCACAGCGAACGAAATCACTAGCCATAGATGTCCACCACCACCACCACCATTTTGACCATCGTCTTCAACGCCCACAATCACACCCGTTCCACCAGCTATTTCTTCTCCCATTTTTTCTTCTTCTTCTCCATTTCCACTAGCTATAGCTTTTCCAACCTTTTCTTCATTTTCTTCTCCTCCTTCAACTTCCAATGCACCGCTTTTCGATGTAATCGAACTGTCACCACCACCTGACTCATCACTAATTTAAACAACAAAAAAAAACATTTAACACAATAAAGTCAATTGATGACATGATCAAAACATTAAATGACAGCGGGGATATTGGAATGAGAAAAAAAAACTTACCTTAACTCTAAAGAGCTACAAAAGGATGGATTTCCAGGAGGAAGAATAAGTTTGACATTGAAAATGCCAACTGCCGGCGTCAAACACAATGATCGACCATCAAAAAACTCAACATAATAGCACTTTTGGGTGCACACACCACATTCTTCCTTCATTCTGCATCCTTTATTAAATTTGATGTGATTACCTTCACTGAAAAATTATTAATATTGGTATATTTATAGTATGAATTGATTTTAAAACCTACCTGCAGCCAGCACAATCAACACACTAATCAAAATTAACTTCATTTTTGTAAATAGGCACATTCAACCGATGTAAGTGATCAATAAGTAATTGATTGATGTTGTGGTTGTGTATGCTTAGATATATGTGATATCGGAATTTCCATGAAAACACTTATTTGATTATGTGTAAAGCAGTGAATTCATTGCGCGGCGTTCAATTATTCATGAAGCATTTTAATTTCATCAGTATTAGACAGGGCTTTTAACATATTGAGTCGCTGGAAAACGTTATTTTGTTATAGTTATTTTGCAGTTTAGCACACACAATATGCATAATGCTGAATCGACTGACAACGCAAATTAAAGTTAATGCACATTTCATTTTGATGTTCGAGACTATGACATGTAGTATCCAGGGTTTTTTTGACATTCGGAATTGAGAGATTTTTAATTTGAAATTCATGAATTTTAAATTAAAATACAATTCGATTTAAGAAAGTAATGCTCAGTTTAATGTAACATTCTTTAATTGCAGGCTTTTGCTGCAGCAAACAGTATATGTAGATGAATGAATTACTTAATTCGTCGTACGCAGTTAGTTGAATGATATCCCTCAACGACTTAAATTAAGTTATGCAGTTAGTTGAATTAAGTAACTCAACGACTTAATTCAGGCTATGCAGTTAGTAGGTGTTGTTTTTATCATTTATAAAATATTTATTCAACTTTTGTTTGAAAGTATGTACATTTTATTTTGAGTTTGAATTATCTTCGTGATCGTTGACTCTGCAGTTTTGTATTCCCAAGTTTTCGCTGGAATCATGCGATAAATTTGTCAATAATGTACGCATAGATCAATGTATACTTTTCATTTAAATTTATGGAAAATTAACGTCAAATAACTTACAGTTGTTGAAGTAAAATTGGGTCTAGCACATGATCAGCTTGCAATATACGATCTTGAAATCTCATTCGATCCAATATTACTTGCGATTGTGAAATATCGCGTTCGTAAATGTGAATTTTGACCATCTGGTTGAATTGAACCATTTTTGATGGCGCGTTTGTCATTTTGCTGTAATCTGTTTCTTTGAACGATTGAGACTGTACAAGGATTCCAGTAGAATGATGAAGTTCAGAGTATTATACAATGGTTACTTTAGTTTAATCTGAGCCAAAAAATCATGGAATACGCGTTGCAATTATGGATAAGTTTTTTACCATCCTGAATAACTGTGCTCACAAATTTACCCCTAAACTTCATTACGTGATTTTATAAACAAAATCTTACATTCAGAACCAGTATCACTGGTTATTATAATTAAGGATCATAAACTATAAGGGCATTATTTTTACAACGTAGAGTGCATATATATGATACTTACGGTACATGAGATGTAGCATAAGTAATTTAGGGTACATAATTTCGGCTCGATGAGACATGAGAACATGAGGGTGAGCATGATGAGTATGAGGAGGGTGAGTTTTGGAAAATGAGGGATGCGTATGAGTTGTACAGGGCTCCCCTGCTCTAAGGCTTTCCGGAGCGAAGTCACCCTTCCAGCAATAAATCATTATTGATTGACAGATTTAATGACTAACATTAAATTTAATGGGCCTAATTAAAGATAACGATGATGTGAAATATAGCGCTCTCTACTACTACTATTATTCAAAAAGTTACTACTCCCTGAAATTACTATTATTACGTTTCTCAAAAAGTCACTATTTTTAGAAATTACTATTATTGGTATTATCCAAAAGTTGCTATTTTTGAAAGCAGTTACTATTCTCTGAAGAAGTTACCATTCATACAAAAAGACTATTTTTTCACAGTTACTATTATAACTATTCTTGAAAATTCTATTTTCAAAATAAGTTACTATTTTTACTACTCCCAAAAGCGTTACTCTTAATACCGGTTTCGAAAAAAATATATTATAATAAATATATTACTATACTCAGAAAGTCTCTATCGCCGAAAAAATGATTAGTAAATTAGTACTAAATTTACTAAATTATTAGTAAATCTTTGAAAACTTATTTTTCGAAAAAATTATGCACCAAAATTATTAGTTAAGTTACTATTTCAGAAAACATATTAGTGAATTTTATTGCGTTAACGAACATTACTATTGCTGCTTCAAGAAATCATCCGTACTTTTTCGACTCACCACAATAATACTGTCCACGTTAGGATGTTTAAAAAATTAATATTATAGAAGTTACTACTCTCAAAAAGTTCAAAAAGTTGCTGTACAAAACAATAGTTTGATATCATAATTTATTTCAAAAAAAAACCGCTCTTAACAAACGATACTATTATTATTACTTTTTCCAAAAAATTCTTGCTATCATCCAGCGAAAAATACTCCTTTTATTATTCTCATTTACCACTATTGCTTTATATATTATTAAGGGAAAATAACATTTCTGAAAATGTTAACTAACAATTAAAACCGATGTAGCAAAACGTTAGTCGTTTTCAACTATAAGGAAACATGTTTCTTTTTGAATTAATATTATTAATGACAAATAATGATTTAATACTATTAATACTATCAAGAAAAATAATATCTACAAAAGAATTACTAATTTTATTATTTCAGAATGTCATATTACTATTACACTAATATCAGTGAAACTTATTACTATCAATAATACTCCAACAAGTAAATATGGTAAAATGTATAATTTTTATTATTACACACAATAGAAATACTTCGGTTTGAGAAAATCTGTCTGATTGAGAAAATACTTCGGTAACTTATAGTTTTACGTATAATTATGAATGTAAGAAAATAACACGCACTAAATTTGTAGATACCTGAGACAATGTAACAAACATAATGTACGTAATAAATTATTTTATTAGGAATTGTTAAAAATTCATACTCTATATCGTGTATTTTATTAGGAACGTAACTTTTAACAGAAATACGGTCCAACAATGTTTCAGCATCCTTCTATTTCCGTCAAGCTCTATTGAATTGTTAATTAATAGATTATAATTTTGTTTACGTAACAATGATATTCGTTTCTCTACAGAAAACATTGAAACAATTAAAGTGTTATCACAATAAATCTAACTTACTGAAACCTAGTAAAGCTCCTTTTACTACAATGTGCAACAGAAAACCCGCAATTATTGAAGAGTGATCATGATGCAATTCTAGCAGTGGACTACACCAGCCTGTCGAATATCTCATTATTATTTAAATACCTACACGAGGAAGAAAATATTTCTTATGTATTATTCTATGTATCTCTATATGTCCCGGTTGTTGTAAGAAACCAGTTTAGTACTATCAGCGATTAAAAACAGTTAAAATAACCCTTTTTAAAAACAGATTCTCAAGATGTTTTTGGTAGTTTGTAGTAGAAAACGAACTAAAATTAAAATAAGATAAGATGTAACTACTAAATAATAGTGTAAATCACTCTGTACATACAAAGTGGTACGGTATTATCAGTTTTTGGAATTTTAGTTGTTGTGATGTAGTATTGAAAAGTTGAACAATTCTATCCTTAGTTTGTAAAGATACTCCACCAAAATATCCTATTATTAATAGACGTGATAGGTGTTTTATTCAGTCATATTTAGTCGTAAATTAGTTTGTAACATTTAAGATCTGACCACTAATATCCTTGTTCAGGTCGACCTTCCGATAACCAGCTCCTCATATATCTGTACCATTTTATTGAAAAAATAACTTGTGCAACGGGACAATTGTTTATCGAAGACAACGATACTTTCGATCAAGGACACCCAACTTTCTTTTTCATTAAAAAACGTACGATTTAATTGTTAAATTTTCTAGACGGCACTAATATAATTATTTATTATAAAATAAGGCGAGGAAAACAACAGCAGATTATATTATAAGTATTTAACAAATTTTTATTCTTATAAGTATCAATATGAAAGGCATGTCCAACACGGGCAATCAAATCAAAACTAATATTATTAGATAAATTTTCAAACGTCGCTTGATAGAGGGAAACTGGTAGTAATACGGTTAATTTTTAATTAACTTTTGAGGACACACGATACACTAAAGTTCTTATGAGAGTATCCAAGGCTTGTTTGCTTGAACATCTCCTGTGGAATAATGAACAATGAAACGTAATCTCATTATGAACCAATTTCATATGAGTCTTTAAAATCGGTAGAGTAGTAAATCCCATTTTACATTTCAAACAGCGAAACGCAGCAACCGAGTCACGCTCTGTATTAGCTTTATGTGGATCAACTGCTACGTTTGGGGTTATATCTCCACTTTTAATTTTTAATATACGTTAAGTCCTTAATCTTATGCGATTGGTTCTTGCATACCTTTCTGCAAGCTTATGCGGCTGCCGCAGCAATATAATAAATTCATTCGGAATTTGATGGGGAACAAACCTATCCACACGCCAAGGATCTCTACAGGAGGGACAGGATAAAGGATGAAGTGGATTGTCTTTTCGCTTACTACGCAAGTTGACGAGAAGTCCACACACACAATTGAAACATAAAAAATATTTCGGCTGACCGCACCCCTTGTTGTACCACACATATGGGCGATCCCTTGAGGGAAGATTGCAACACACTGTACACTCAAAATTATCAAGTTTAGAGCCAAAATAAGCCAGCACATGCAAACAAACTAATTTTCACATAAAATTAATATATACAGTAAAAAAGATTTAAGCAACTTACAACTTTGCTATGTGTCGTTTCCTGGCTCGCCTTAAGCGGACTGATGGCAGTTCCACCAAATCAACTTCTTTCGTCCCATACTTCTGTACCCATGGCTCATTATCAGTAGGTGGTTTATCGCTATCGCTCTTCTCAACCACCCCATCAGTGTCACTGATTACATCGCTCTGATCAGTATCAGAACTCACCCCTTCATCACACCCCAAAGTATCTCCTACTGTTCGGGGGCAAGGAATCCGTTCCTCAACAATTCGATCAGGCATTTGAATAGATCGAAGAAGGGAAGGTACGTTTTCATTTAAAAAGAAACAGAGGTGCCTGGTAGTTCTTCATTGAGAGTTCCTACATCTTGGTTAACTGGAAGGGGTCCAATTAACTCATCAACGAAAGAAGTATCATGGCTAAATGGTTCTTCGTGGCTCGCAATCAACGGAGAGACAGAAGATGCAACAACGATGGGTGCATTTTCTCCCAACTGAGCACCAACTGGGGCAGTGAGATTTGCATGAATCACCATCCTTTCATCATTTTGGATTTTTCCAAGCGCACAAAACAGTTCTGCAGGATGTCAGAATGTGCAACAACGATGGGTGCATTTTCTTCTAACTCAGCACTAACTGGGAGAGTGCGATGTGCACAAATTTCCACCCCTCCTCATTTGGGATTCCTCCCAAGTTCACCGAGGTGCTTTTCTCGTTGTTAGAGGCTGTAACAACGATGGAAGCTATCTCTTCCATCTCCTCTCCAACTGAGGCAGTGGGATTCGAAGGAATATCTCCTTTTTCTTCACGTATAATTCCTACAACTCCACCATCTCTAGAACTGCAAACCGTTATACTTCCGAAACATAATTGCTAATAAATCAGGGGTCAAGGGTTTGTAAGGTTTGACCAACCAGACTCGCTGGCAAACGCCCATAAAATCCACAAATCCTTTTGGAAAATCCAGTGCCCTGGAACAGCAAAAATACTTACAAAATTCATAAAAATTCCTTAACGATAATTTTATATATAACTTTGAATACACCAAAGCTTTAAAATATTATGAAAATGTGCACTTACATTTGGCTGCACGCAGTTTTTTACACGTGGGGACCGAACATCTACCAAATCCTCCTGGTGCTGGCCGTATACCTGAATCCAAGCCTCATAATCCGGCTCCTTTGAAACCTCTTTGTCGCTTTCAGTTTCAGAAACGGAAACATACTCACTTTCTGTTTCCCCCGCCGTTTCTTCCTCCGAGCTAGGATCCGACTCTGTAGAAACAGTGGAAGCTGAAGTCGAGCTCCCTATTCCATCACCTCCAGAAGAAGAAGTTGGAAGCAGATCCCTTTGAGCCATTACTGGCAGTAAAGGAGTAAATCCACCAAACTCACGCATCAAATCATCAACAATACTACTCGACACTCCTGTACTACCTCTGTTGGTGTGCACATAGAAGCATCATTAGCAACATTAATCGTGCTCTCTATCAGCCGACATGCAATGACATCAGCCTTATCCCCATTAGAACAGGAATCAACACTCAAACATGGAGTAATTGCCTGAGCACCGCTAGTACCAGCAACAATCTTAGAGGATTCCTCAACAATCTCATCGCTCTCTGGAGATGTTTGACCCTTAAGAATTTCTACCCTCTCTTCGTTTTGATGTTCTATATCCTCACCGCTTTTGACATTGCAACCACGGTATCTTAAAAACAATATGGTTAAAGAGTCGGGAGTGAGGCCCTCGGGTTTCACTAACTATGCTCGCCGACAAACTTTAAGGAAGTTTACAAATTCCTCGGGGAAATCCAACATCCTTAAAAAATAAGAAATTGAGCAAATTAAAATTAAAAAGACTTATGAAAATAATTGATTTTAATGATTATATAAAGTATATGAAATTTCAAATAGGTAATTCTTACCTTCCAAAAAGACAGGGACTAAAGTTGTCCATTTTCTTTAATTTTTGTGATTTAGAAAACGTATTAAAATTTTAAATTTGTATTATAAAACATCGACCGTATACGATGACCATAGGCAGTGAAATGAATCAGGATGTATCCAACTATACATACTTGTAATTGTTTTCCCGTTTTAAACACATTGGGTCCTTGAAGAAAATCGCACTTTAAAGAATTAAAAATAAATTTCTAATCGTAGACAGTGCCATCAAAATACGGAGGCAGATCAATAAATGTTTGCTTTCGCCCGAATAAAGAGATTCCTTACGGTTTTTGTAAATGGTTGATTGCAACCATATTCAAGTAAAGAAACACCGACATTGCTGTTGTTACACTGTTTTATAATTTTAAATTATTTTATGACATTGCCACCCATCCACGACGACCTTCATGCTCGGCAGTGTTTGTAGTAAGCTCAAATATTACTGTATTTAAAAATATAAAAATAAAACGGCGAGATATGTGACCAACCAGTTTATGTACTGTGGTCTTGCATATGAGAATAAGTATAAGCATATCTCCCTTGTAGGATATATTAGGATCATGAACTGTTATTCATGTTGGTTGTATATAAAGACTTTAACGGTATATTGGTATATAATTGATATATGTATTTATATTTGTGGTCGGGAGTCATAAAACTCCGGATCACTCGCCAAAGACGAACATTCAGAAGAAGAAGCTCTCTAGGCTTCCTCCTCTCTTCTATTCTCTTCTCTCCCTACTTTTCACATCTTTTACTACATAATAAATACTCTCTCTTTACTCTTTTTTACTCTTTGACTTGGCCTTTAGCTGCTCGCCCGCTCTCATTTATTCTCTCATAAACCATAACCCATACTCTCCCATCGGGACCGGTGACACTAAACTGGACATGAAATACAGTACTAAATTAGGATTTCGATTTTATGGATAGTGGAATTTCTAATTACTGATCAAGAATATTTTTTAAGTATACTCTTGTTTTTTTTATTGTATGCTAGGTTTGGATGTGTGAAGTGGTAATGATGAGTGGAGACGAGAAGTGAAACAGAGGAAGTTCCACAAAAAGCGGAGAGCTGATCCATTTGACGGAAAATATTTGTCATTATTGCCACTTAGTAAGATTTCGGTGGTGTTGATGATGTTATAATTCAAATCCAAGACGTTTTGGAGCTCTTGGATCACGTACTGATCTCAACACGATCTCTAAAGTAAACTGGTTTTTGAAATGAAGTTCAATCAAATCAAATTCACTAACGTTTTTACGAAGTGTGAACTCAGTAAGTTCAGTGTTTTCTTCTTGGCTGATGAAAGGATTAAGACCTTCTCGTGTAGTTGTATTTGGTTGTGGAATGGGGATTTCAATTCTCACGAAATCTTCCAGCGGAATGACAGGTGGGTTGTTGGCTGGTTCGTCTCAGATTACAGATTGTCCATTTTCATTGGAAATGTTTCTTCTTCGTCTCCAGCTCCTTCCTTACACAAAATTTGACAAATGTCGGTGGTCTTGGTTGATAACGTATGTGATGCTGATTTGCGCAGGCGATAACAGGAATTATTCGAGTATGAGTCTAACTCGCCTTTGGTATGTCCTTTCTTCATATTTTGTGTGTTGTATGGGAATGGGAATTGAAGGGACATGAGTGGAGGTGTGGGTTGGTGACTCTTCTAAGGTTTGTATTGGCCATGATGCACAGATGGTTGAATAAA